>MU716608.1:58688-84774 GCA_026770625.1 Nicotiana glauca | reverse complement strand
TGTAATTCCTTTCTGTATTTTGATTATTTATTTCCTGTCCACTGTATTCCGGACAGAGGTTGTATTTTATTTCATTATCAGTAGTCGCTCATGCACTTGTGACACCGGGTTCTGGGATGGTTTTCGAAAGGTTTTATTTGATTGCTATTGTTGATTTGAATTGAAGCAAAACCCTTTTATTTATGAAAAACGGAAGGAAATTTCTGGAATTTAATGTATTTTAAAAGAGGATTTTAAATTGGTAACCTAATTGGCTGGAATGACAGTGGTGTCCGGCGCCACCACGACCCTTAGTGAATTTTGGGTCGTGACAAAAATTATCCCAAACCTTCATAAACACAAGGTAACGGTAGAACTGAAACTTGAGACTATGAAAGTGATTAAATAGAGCACAGATATTACACATATCTACTTAAGTGTCCATTTGAAATAACTTAATAAAAGGGTGTGAAAATCTGTAGAAATCAGCTTCAAAATATAATCAAACACAATTACTAAGGCAACATGATAACAAATATATAGATTTCAAGCTATAAAAAAACAATGGAAACAACATGGAGATGGGACCTCAATACAACTCGTCTCACAGCTATGAACTCGGAAGGAAAGCTGAAATACAGCACCAAAGAATCGAACCGATACCGCGAACCAACAACGAAATACGATTTGGTGATAGAAATCTCCAATCGGCGAACTCACTCAGAACCAACATTGTTCAATCGCCAACGAAACAGAACTTTGACTGAAATTGACTCACTCAAACTCGATTGAATCCCATGGTTTTTTAAATTAGAAATCAGAAGAAGAAACCAGAAATTGACATTAAAATCAGAAGGTTCGAATCTGAAATCAAAATAAGAAAAAACTCGTCCATTCCTTTTTTGGGTGTATGTGCGTGTGTGATTTCTAGCAGTGAGGATGATGGGTGAGGGTGATGCTCGTCGGAGATGGCAGATTCGTGTCGAGCGGAGGTCCGGGGGTGGGGACTGTTGGTGGGAATGGCTGAGCATTCGAGTCTGTACGTTCAAACGCTAAAGAAGCTGATGCTTACACTTGGACATTTTTTATTTTTGTTGAAGAAGAATCGATGTTCGAGGTCGGGGTGGGGGGGTGGTCGTTTCAGGTCCAAAACGGCGGATCTCTATCTCTTTTAGGTCTCTTAGGCGTTTCTTTTAGTTTCTGCTGGTTGTTTTGCTTTTGACGAAGATGGTGGTTCGCGAGAGGGGGGTCGTGTATTTGGTGTTCAACTATATATTTGGAGAATGGATCGGGTCAGATGGGCGGGTTTATGCTGGGTAGGGGCGAATTTGGGATTATATTTGGGCTCAGCCTCAATTTGGCCCAAATTGAATTTAAGACCAAACTTTTTCAATTCCCTTTCTCTTTTTGTTTTCTTTTATTTCTTTAATTTTTTTAAAAAAAATCTAAATTAAATTCCTAAATCAATTCAAATTGATAAATTAAGCTAATTGTCTAACTATGAATTTATAAAAATTAGTTGATCCTAAATTAAAAAGAGAAAAAATAATAATCCAAAATTTAAAAGCTAAGAGTGTAAAAATGAGATATTTTTTTGTGATTTTCATTTTTAATAAAACAACTAATTAATCCTAAAATGTGAACACAAAATCTAAATGCAATGCATGGTATTTGTTCATGATTTTAATAAAAGTAAACATGCACAGAAATGCAAACAATTAATAAAAATCCTATAAAATTGCAAACCATTGTGGAAAAATCTATTTCTTTAATTTGTAGGAGTATTTCACCTAGGGCAAAAATCACATGCTCACAGCTACCCTTATTTGCTCGAAAATATGAAGAGTTTTCGGGCAAAGATAAAGTGAGCGGATACGAGCGATTTTTGCCCATTTGGATACTCCGTGGGAATCATTTTTTGAAAGATTTGAGCGAACCTTGTTCCAAGGTTGCCTACATATCCTTGGCTATAAAGGAATCAGGTCAGTGTAGTTCAGAAGTAAGAACAGTGATGGAGTATACCGAGGTGGGGAGCCGGTCGAGGTGCCGTTCCTTCGAGGTTTCGGTCCGCAGTCCTGTTATTACATCAAAATCAAAAAATGAAAAAGACTAACTAAGCCTGTCAACTATGAGTTACAAGATTCCTATCTATAAGTCTTTTGAAGCTTGATCTTGAGTCTTGAATGGTTCTTCATGCAGACTTTGGATTTGAACCTTGACGCTTGCTAGTTGCAGGTGCTAGTTCATTATTTTCTATCTTTTCGGATCAAAACCGGACATGCCATGCTTGTGACTTTATTCATATCTTGAGCAGCTCACATCTTTCATCACTTTCTGCATTTGGATTCACTTCTTGCCTTTCTTTTTTTCCTTTTATTCTGGATTGTGACTAACTTCTTTTGATCATGTCGGACTGTTGACTCGCATTCTTGCCGCGAGCTTCTTTTGTTTCTGACTTGAATTGCATTCTGAAGTGAACTCCCTTATTCTCCAGGTAGGCGCCTGATTGCCAAAACTCGAACTGTCTTCCTTCGAAACTCGGACTGCCTTCTCCTTGTTCTCCAGGTGGGTGCCTGATTGCTAATACTTGCACTATTTTTCCTCGAAACTTGAATTGTTTTACCTCCAGGTGGGCACCTGATTGCTGAACTTGAACCTTCTTCCTTTGAATATTGTTGTTTTCCCTTTGTTCTCCAGGTGGGAGCCTGATTACGAACATTTGAATTGTTTTCCTTCCCTCTGAAACTTGAATTGTATTTCCCCTATTTTTCAGGTGGGTGCCTGATTGCTGAACTTGAATCGTCTTCCTTTGAACATTGTTGCTTTCCCTTTGTTTTCCAGGTGGGCACCTAATTACCAAAATTTGAATTGTCTTCCTTTCCTCTGAAACTTGAATTGTTTTTCCTTTGTTTTCTAGATGGGCGCCTGATTGCTGAACTTGAACCGTCTTCCTTTGAACATTGTTGCTTTCCCTTTGTTCTCCAGGTGGGCACCTGATTACTAACATTTGAATTATATTCCTTCCCTCTGAATCTTGAATTGTTTTCCCTTTCTTTTCCAGGTGAGTGCCTAATTGCTGAACTTGAACCGTTTTCCTTTGAACATTGCTGCTTTCCCTTTGTTCTCCAGGTGGGCGCCTGATTACCAACATTTGAATGGTATCCCTTCCCTCTGAAACTTGAATTTTTTTTCCTTTGTTTTCCAGGTGGGTATCTGATTGCTGAACTTGATCCGTCTTCCTTTGAACATTGTTGTTTTTCCTTTGTTCTTCAGGTGGGCACCTAATTGCTAAACTTGAATTGTCTTCCTTTGAACATTGCTGATTTCTCTTTGTTCTCCAGGTGGGCACCTAATTACCAACATTTGAATTGTATTCCTTCCCTCTGAAACTTGAATTGTTTTCCTTTTGTTTTCTAGATGGGTGCCTGATTGTTGAACTTGAACCGTCTTCTTTTGAACATTACTTCTTTCTCTTTGTTCTCCAGGTGGGCGCCTGATTACCAACATTTGAATTGTATTCCTTTCCTCTGAAACTTGAATTGTTTTCCCTTTATTTTTCAGGTGGGCGCCTGATTGCTGAACTTGAACCGTCTTCCTTTGAACATTGTTGCTTTCCCTTTGTTCTCCAGGTGGGTGCCTGATTACCAATATTTGAATTGTATTCCTTCCCTCCGAAACTTGAATTGTTTTTCCTTTATTTTCCAGGTGGGCGCTTGATTGCTGAACTTGAACCGTCTTCCTTTGAACGTTGCTGCTTTACCTTTGTTCTCCAGGTGGGCACCTCATTACCAACATTTGTATTGTATTCCTTCCCTTTGAAACTTGAATTATTTTCCCTTTGTTTTCCTGGTGGGCGCATGACTGCTGAACTCGACCCGCTTTCCTTTGAAACTGTTTTCCCTTGAAACTGGAACTGTCTTCCCTTTTTCTCAAGGTGGGCTCCGGATTACAACAAAACAGACAAAATAAAAGAAATTTTTCTGCCCCAGTTTGATATCGGGAACATATGTGAGTGTTAACCAATTGTTGTTATCAAAATAAGTTCTAAACTAAATTCTCTTATCCTAGAAAATTTCAAACCAAGTCTCACCTCAAAAGTGAATAACTTAAATGCTAAATTATACTTCCCAAAAGTAAAACTCTTGTCAGATCTTGTCACTTGCGAGGATCTCACAACTTACTGAATCCCATTATCCAGGAGGGTACTAGAAACTTATTGCCGAGCTTATCTGGCACCTGCTTTCCTCACGGAGGATTTCTCCGGAACAAACAAAATTTCCTACCCCTATTTCAATCAATGAGAACTTGTGAGTTTCAACATGGTGATTGGTTTGTGGCCTTGACTTTGAGGGCGATTTCTCCTTCACTTGACATGATAACTTTGATTTTTGCTTGGAAGACCTTGCTTGTCACTGGTTAACCACTTTCTTCGTCAATCTTATCACAGAAAATACCTTTGATCCGTTCACCCAACACCCTCCATCTGTTGCATTGTTCATGAATTAACATATACCAAACCTTTATATTTCACATGAATCCCAAAGAACGTTAATTGTTACCAAGTCAGCGCGCACGGTGTTCTTTCCTGACTTATGCCACTTTGATGTGCTAGCCAGATCCCGTTTTGTGCAATCGGAAAGTTTGTGGCAAAGTTTGAAGTCATTGCTCACTTGTTTTGCCCAAACAGACTCAAGAAGAGGAAGTAAAAGAAACAGAGTAAAGAACAATGGAAAGAGATGATTCCTAGCAAGAAAACTACAAAGTAGAAACTTATCAGATATGGATACCAACTCTAATGACCATGACATGCACCTTTGGATTAAGTGGCCTAATCTGTCAAGCAAGTCTGATGTTCAACTCTTGTTATACCCCTAAACCGTAAAACTGGGCTTCAATGCTCCGATTATCGAATCTTATTCACAATCTATATTCGACTTATAGTGCCCGTACGGTTTTCACCATCAAGCCTCTCTCATTTTGTTCTTTTTCTCAACTCACCATTGCCTTATGGTGCCTGTGAAGGTTTTCACCAATAAGACTCTCTCATTTTGTTCGTTTCTTCTTATTTCCTTTGATTCTGCAGATGATAAGGCATTAACCATGGTAAAAACATCATATACCCTTGGCATGTCTAAACTCAGCACTCTCAAAGATTATCCAGGAGGTCTTTTTGGACTATAATGTGGCTTTTGGAAAGGATTAGAAAGAAAGGATATCATAAAGGCTCAAAGTAACTATGACAACGAGGTTAATTTATTTAAAACTTTTAGAATCCATTCGAAAAACTTTGCCCCAATTTCTAAAACAGGGGAATTTGAATCTATTTTTTCCCTATTTTTTTTTTTGAATTTCCCACTCTCGACTTCGTGGGATTATAAAATATTTTATTTGGTATGACCGAACTGTAAGGCTGCCTACGTATCTTGTGGTGGCAAGAATCAGGTCAAACTTAGTTCACACAAATACTTTTTGTTACTATTTGCCTTTTCTTTTCCTTTTTTCTTTTCTATTTTTTTCCTTTTTCCATCTTTTTTTTCCTTTTTCCCCTTTTTTTATCTCTATTTTTCTCTTCTTCTTTTTTTGAATTTTCCTTTTGGAATGAACTTTCTAAAATAAACCTATAGGGACATGAACTCTTTTTTTTCGCATGACTCTAACTTGATTCCAAAAGAGGAAAGGTCAAAGAAATTAGACATAGGCTTTGGGTATCGAATAGTATAAGTGTTTGGGTAGCTAAAAGAGGGCCTTCCAATCCCTGAAAATGCCAAGTACAACACATGCAACTTGAAATAAAAATTGAAGATCATGCACAATATTTCTTTTGCGGCTTTGGCATTGATATTACCGATATGCCTTCCACTTTTCTTTAGCGCCTTGTCAAATATAGAATCCTAGTTGGGTGATTCCCTTTTCACAATGGATATCCTCCGTCAATTCGGAGAACACTTCCTTTATTTTTTAACTTGAGATGCATTTGAACTCAAAGTTGCTTGCTTCAAATCATCCGGGATGCACTCTCCTTTAACGAATTCTTGTTACCTTATTAACTTCCCAAATTATCTGCCCTAGTTTCACATGGTTCGGGCTTCAAATGATCTCAAAATGTCCAAATCTGTACTTATTTTCCTCAAGTGTGCCTATCATCTTCAAAATTATTTCATTGCTTCCTGATTAAACTAACTTTTAAGACCAGGCTGAGAATTACGCGTGCATTTCATGTCACTAGAGTCAGTAGGAAAAGAACTATAAAAGGGAAAGAGAACTAAACAAACACTGACTAGAAATAACAGAAAATAGGAAATTGCATTATACAGATGGTGAAAGGGTTTGAACAACAAAACAAGTAAAATGAACTGGGGTACAACCCCTGAACAAATGTACATAACACTAAATGAGTTACTACGACTAAAGGACCTAGGAAAAAATAAAAATGATAGAAGGGTTTGAGGCACAAGATAATATTCGGATTACAACCCCGAAATAACCCGGACAACAGAAATAATAGCAAAATGAACCACCAAGACTCCCCCCTGGCTGGCCAAGAAAGGAGCATCTTTCCAATCACCACACTCGACATCCTAGACACTGGGTTCCGCATCAACATTACTAGAACCTTCACAAGTCTTCATCTCATTGACCATAGCAAATTGCTTTTGGGTCTCTTTGACCGGTTTGTTCTTAGGATCAACTTCCAGAACCAAGGGTGATAGCGCTGAAAGATTTGCGATAAGTGGCCCTCCGAGGATCTCAGAAGAGTTCTCATATTCCTTTTCCACACAAATCATATCCACCATATGCGGCTCATTATGAATAGGCAATGGACTTTGGCTAGTATCTGTTGCATTTGGATTTTGCACGGTAATGTCACATGCATCAATAAGCTTCTGGACTGCTCCTTTCAGATTCCAACACTTTTCTATGTCACGCCCCGGTGCATTAGAGAAATATGCACACCTTTGAGAAAAATCAAAAATTTTTTGAAAAGGATTTGGCATTTTTATCTGAATCGGCTTCAACGTGTCCAATTGCCTCAACCTTTGGAACAGACTGGCATATGATTCTCCAATAGGAGTGAAAGACTTTTTTTTACTGCTGCCTGTGAGCATGTGATTTTTGCCCTATATGAGAGTCATTCCAAAAAAAAATTGTTTGTTTATAATTGTTGCGAATTTTGTGTTATTTTTCATGAATTGCTTACAGTTGTTTGTGCATGTTTATTTGTTGAAATAATGGAAAATACAAAAAAAATATATATGTTACATTTGCATTTAGGATTTAATCCTACAATAAGAAGTAATTAAGTGTTTTACAAAATGAAAAAAAAATCACAAAAATAATGTATTTTGCATTTTAGTATTTAATGTCCATTTGTGTGATTTTATTTTAATTGGTATTTAATTAGTGGGGTAATTGTTAGTATGAGTTAATTAGTTATTTTGATAATTCAACTAGGTCTTGTAATTTAATTTAGGATCTTTAATAGACGGAAAGAGAGCAAAAAATATGAAAGGAAAATCGGATTGGGCCACTTGTGAATTAACCGGGTCCAAGTGTCTCTCAAGTCCAACCCAAAACCCACCGGGTCAACCCGACCCGGTCTGCCCCATAACCCAAACGACCCTCCCCTTGTTATCCTTTTACCCCTTTACCAACCAAAACCCTAGGAGAACCCCCTAAGCTGCCAACCGTAAACCGCCCAACACCCCATCTCCACCTTCTTCATTTCGAACGGAACCAGCCGGCACCAGTCCACCAGCAACCATCCACGAACCAAGCGACCCCAACGTCACCGCATTTCCTCCATCTTCTTCTCCTCGACTTACCCCAAACGACCTCCGAACTCTACGAACCAGCAGCTTTCTCCAACCGCCATCGCATTTGCAGCATCGACCACCCTCTTCCCCCCTCGCAAAACCAAACGACCATGAAGACCAGCCCCAAACAACCAGCATTCATGCCGAGCTCCGCCATGTTCGTCGTCAGTCATCGTTGCCAGTTTGTTAATGTTCGCCTTCAGTCATCGTCGTCAGTTTGTTCGTCGTCATCGTCTTCAATCATTGTCTTCAGTTTGTTCGTCGTTGTCTTTAGTCATCGTCTTCCTTAAGACGTTCATTGCTCATCGTTGTTTAAGACGTTCGCTATCCGAACAGATTTGGTTTCCGTAGAAGTTGAAGTCTTCGTCCGAGATTCTGGTTCGATGTTGTTGATTTCATTTAAAGTCATGTCAATGTGGAGTTGTAATTGTTGCTTCATTTCGATTTAATCGGAAAGCTCCTCCAGGTCTGTCTTTCACCTTCATTGTTTTGTTAGTATGGCTATATTTTAATGGTTCTGTAAAAATTCAAAGTTTATGGCTTGTTTCCATTTTGTGTTCATTATCCTACCATACTTTAGTTTAGTTTTTGAATGTCTCTTATTAAGTCGTTGATCCGATTTGTTTGTGATTATTTAGTAGTGGTCTGTTAAGCTTTTACTTTCCTTTGTTGTTCATCAGGTTTTGCATATAAGTTCAGTTTGTTTTCGATTTAGTGAATTTGTAGCGCTCATTCATCTTTTGTCTAAGTTTTAATTTAGAATTGTGATTTGCTCAGAATCATTGAATCCTTCATCTTGGTTGTATTGTTGTTGGATTTAATTTGAAGTTCAATTGATGATTGAGTTTAGTGATTGAATCTACTTGTTTGTTCTGTTAAGTTTGTAATGATATGAATCTGACCTTGTTGACTTGTCCTCATGTTGTTCATTCAGTTTAGCTCCATGTGTTTAATTAGTCAATTGTTAGGTTTGAATTGGTTATAGCTGATATGGTTTTGTACATGCTTAAAGGGTATTGGGGTAGGATAGTAATTTCAGTAGTTACAGGGGTATTTTTGGGATTTAAAAATGTAAGAATAATTAGTTTAAATATTCTATCCAGTAGGTACTAATGAACCAATAAAATAATATATTTGTTTAATAAAAATGGGGAACAAGACATAATGGTATTGGGAAGTGATTAAAGTACACATGTGCCCATAACCTTTGAATTAAGAAATGAATTAGACAAATGGTAGGGGGAACAAATGAATTAAAAGAAAACAAAACATGTAGTAGTGGGGTTCTAAAGGGAATGGGCAGAATATTTGCCTAATAGTTTAAAGGTTTAGTGAGCTGTGTTTTCAAAGTATGGTATGTGGTATAAATAGAAGGGGGGTTTTGACAGAATAGGGGGGGGGGATTTTTTTGAACTCTGAAAATCATTTTCTCAGAAAGTTTAAGGAGTCAATTAGTTCAACTGATACGGTTTAATTGAAAACTAAAAGAGAGCTCCATCTTTAACTGTCAAGTTATATTTTCGAGTTCATCTTTTGGTTGCTGGTACTGCATTCTGATTGGTATTTGGTTGAAACTAAGCTGTTTTGGGGTCAGATATTGGGTGCTGTTATTCTGTTGTTTGCTGGGTTTCATTTTGGTCGATTTGGTACTGTCTTGGCTGTGTTAATTGCTTCATTTGCTGCTGCTGGGTGTCTGCTGTTGTATTGCTGTTGCAACTGTTGTTGTATTGCTGCTGCTGATCTTCCTTTTCTTCCATTGTTAACATTTCCAGGTACACTTCCTGTTTCATTGAAATGTAGAATCCCAGCTGAGAAAATGAAATGAAAATGTGCAGCAAGGCGTTGATTCCGGATTTCTATTTCAGCATTTAAATTCATAGTTGTCGGAATTTTCTTTTATTTCATTTTTATCAAATGGACTGTAAACTGCTGTATCTCGGATTCAATGAGTCTATTTTACATGTGGAGTACTAGTTGTAGCTGCTGTTAGTTTAGCAGAGTAGATTACATTAATTTTAGTTAATCTCCTGTTATATATTCTCTTAATATATATGTTTAAAGGCAGTCCCTAAAATGAGATAGAACATTTAGCCAATTACCGTTAGTATTCAGATTGGGTAATTAAACTGATTTTGCAGCTTGGTTATTAACCCTTTTTAGTCAGTATAATTTTATAAGTGTTAGCTTTAGTTCACGTTGCAATAACGTCACACGGATTGGTGTTTTAAATTTAGTTAATACATGAAAGTAAAATAGTCCTTTAAAGTTAATGTGGTAATTTTGGCAAAAAACTCGAGAACAAAGGTTCAAGTTTATAAATTCGTTCATCGTAAATTGTTGAACACACTTGTACAAATGTAGAGTAACTTCAATAAGCATTTAGTATAGTTAAAATTGTGGATCTGTTTGGTTTAATGAATTAGCCTATTTACAAGGTTTTCGGGCCTTAGCACTCCTTTGAACGGCCCAGGTCCAGTCAGATTCATGTGTTCGTATGGACCTGGGCCAAGGCCTATGACTAACTATCCTTTCGTACAGGTTCGAGTGCAATTTTCCATTTGTGTTTGTTTAATCTAATAACTAATAAGTTAGGGCATTTTCAAGCATGTTAATTAATTAGGACTTTTCTTTATTTCTAGAGACAAAAATCAATAGCAAATCGTAGTTGCTTTTAGGTTGGCCTTTTAAATAATAAATGAGATGAGCCTCACTAGGCAAAAAATATATAAATTACGGGGCCCTCGTTAAATGTATATAAATACTTAGATTTCGGGACGGGCTGTTTAGTGAATTTCACGGCCTTCCCCAATATAATAATGCATTCGTCTCCTTAGGCGCGTGTTTAATAATTCTACCTTCTTAAACTCGGGTGCACATTTATGTGACCCAAATCCAAATCTCAACGGAGTTGAAATATGTCGATAACCACGGGTACATTGATGTGACATGGTTTGAGATGTGTTTTCACGACATTGCAATTCTTATAAAATAATAATAATCAAAAGCGGTTAAAAGGTAAAAATGCACATAGGTTTGAACATGTACTAAAGTCAGATAATTAAACTGAATATAACAGTTAAGCGACCGTGCTAGAACCACGGAACTCGGGAATGTCTAACACCTTCTCATAGGTTAACAGAATTCCTTATCTAGATTTCTGATTCGTAGACTGTAATACGGAGTCATTTTTTTCCTCGATTTGGGATTCAAACCGGTGACTTGGGACACCATAAATCTCTCAAGTGGCGACTCCAACTCTTAATAATAAATCCAGTTTCGATTGTCCTTTAATTGGAAAAACTCCCTTTATTACATCCTTCGTGGGGTGTGGTAGGGAAAAAGGAGGTGTGACAGCTCTGGCGACTCTGCTGGGGACAGTAACCCAAAACCACTGGTTCAGGGTTAGAAATTCGAGCTTATAATAAATTGTTGTATTTGGCTTTATTTATTATTTGATTTTACTATGTGATTGAGCTTAAATGTGCAAAAATTGCTGCTTTTACCGCTTTGATATTCTATGAATTGTATATAAACTGTTACGAAACTCATCTCCCTTCTGAGTCTTCTAGAAATTAAAATTGGGCATTTGCTTAACGTGGCCCACTTTCTTTGAGATAGCTGAGGTGCTTGACACCCCGTGAAGGATTTTAGTCACACATGTTTTAGGCGGGGAGCATCGCCAGTTAAGCCGGAAAGCAATGCTACCAGATACGCTGGCCCTCCTCGGCTCGAGTTGTCCGCTCGAGTAAGCTAGTCTAGATACTTTCTCCAATAAGATTTGAACCTATATGAAACAAAACCTCTTGTCGGATCCCTAGTAGGAACGTTTGTTTGCATCATGTGCATTTTGACTTTGGAGACTCAACATAGGGGTTGGGTATGTCTAGGACAGGTGTACCTGAAATGAAAATAACCATCCTGATGCATCTTACTACTTGTGCATTGTATTTGCTTCAGACTTGTATGTTGACCGGGTTTGAATATTGGGAAAATTTAAAAAAAAAAAAAAATATATATATATATATATATATATATATATATATATATATTTTTAAATTTTTCCAATATTCAAACCCGGTCAACATAATATAAAGAGAAAGAAAATAGCAGTGTGGAGAGTTAATCACCTATTTTAGAAAAAAAAACCAATGTCCAAATAAGGTCGAAACTCTACCAAATTTTTTTAAAAAAAAAACAAAAAAAGGGTGAAAATTGTTTTTGTTTTTGAGAAAATAGTTTTTGAAAAATAAAATAAAAGAAGAGTCATATTTTCAAAATAGTTTGTTTTATTTGGTAGAACTACGTAAGTTGATTCTCACCGGATGTGGGATACGTAGGCAACCCATATCGGGTTCAACTATTTTTGAAAATATTAAATTTAGGGGTAAATAAGGTCATTGTTTTGTCATGAGTAAAGGTAATACCATTCTTGAATAAAATAGCCAAACGCCTACAAAAGGGCGCCGGAGGACTGTTTTGCAAGAACAACTACCTATAGTCATTTCTTAAAATTTTTCTTCAGTTAGCAAAACACAGCCTTCAAATCTTCTTCAAGTGCTGAAAGGCCGTATTAACGACACCGGATATTTTTAATGGCAAGAAACAATGACGATTTTCTCTTCAAAAAAAATGGTCATAGTCTGTATATGATTTAGGAGAGTCTTAATTATTCATTTTTTTTAGGATCATCATGAGTGCTCCACAAAGAAGTGGCCAGAAAAGGGCGAGGGATGAAACACCTCCTATGTTCATGATCCGAGATAAGACCCCGAGCAGTCTCTATAATTGATGGGCTAGTTTTGCTACATGGGAACGAAATCAAGTTTTTAAACACCTCAAGTTCCTCACAGACATCATGGAAATTGAGCCTAACATGGATCTGATTGAGGCTTTGGTGGGTTTTTGGGACCCGACAAACAATGTCTTCAGGTTCAAAAATTGCGAAATGACGCCCACATTGGAAGAATTAGGTGGGTTCACGGGATTCGGGAGAGACCTTCATAGGAAAAAGCCTGCCACTCCAAGGAAAGTGGGTGTGAACAACTTTTTGAAGAAATTATGCCTTCGCCGAATCCTTAAACGAAGGCTGGGTTTCATTGGGATACCTCTATGATGGATTTGGGGACGAGAAATGATTTGAGAAATTCTCAACCACAGAATTTGTCAACCAGCTAAGTTACGAGGCTTGGAGGGAGTTGAGGATATTTGCATTCATGATTTCGTTTCTAGGGACCATGGTCTTTCCAGAGCATGATGGGCGCATCAGAATTAGATTATCGATAGTAGTCTCATATTTACAAAGCAGCGAAGAACATACCATTCTTCCTATGATTTTGGGGGACATTTTTCGAGCTTTGACCCAATGCCAAGAAGGTGGGGATTACTTCGAAGGATTCAACATTTTGCTGCAAATGTGGTTCATAGAGTATCTTTATCATCACCCAATAGCGATAAATTTCAATGAAAACTGGCTGAATTACATTCGTTGTCATCCGAGCAGGGCCACAAGTTGTAATCTTCCAAATGGAGTGAGAGCCTGGCAGGAATTACCTGGTTCACTGGATGCGAGTAAACTCACTTGGAACTATTGTTGGTTCCCTTCCACTAAGGTCATGCACATGTCGATATATCGCCCATTCTACATACTTATGGGTTTCAGATGTTTCCAACCCTACGCACCCCTACGCGTCATGCGTCAGCTAGGGAGAGAGAAAAAAGGCCCCCGATTGAAGACATGCATTCGTTCATATGGGAATTCACAGGAGAGGAAACCCCAAGGGAATCTTACGCACAAAAGGTTTGGTTCGGTGGTCGATTTTCTGATACAGACGAGATGGTAGCAGATCATGAACGTCGAGAGGTAAGCCTCGCATACCTTGAGTGGTTTCACAACCAGGCTGTCCCTGAGTAGAGACCCGAAAGATCCGTAAGACATGCAGTCGATTGGGAGAAGGAGATAGAGTCCAGAGTTAGAAGTTCTAAAAGGGAAGTGACACAAAAATTCCAATCTCGTATCGACACTTTACAAGAAGATAAGGGAATATTGGAAGAAGCCATGGACATACAACAGGCTGATTTTTAGCAAGAAAGGGTTAATTAGGTACAAGAGAAGCAAGCACTCCAAGCCCAGATTCAAAAGATGAAGACAACTGCAAAAAAGTCAAAAAGGAGTCAGGCTGATGAAAAACTGATGAACAATCTGGAAAAGAAGGCCCTCAAATGTCAAGAGGACCTGGAAAAATCAGAAGCTACTCTGGTAAAGATCCGGGCCAGATGGACAAGAGGGGCAGAGCAGCGAGCACTTCATATGCAGCAGATAAAGAGAGATTACGAGGAGACCATCACCATCATGAGAGGAATAATAGTCACTCTCAAAGATAAGGTAGTCAGGCAAGCTAGAGATTTCGAAGCAGATCGGAAACACTGCTGTGACCTGATGGCACGAATGGAGAAACAGATGGATAGGTTTCAGGATCAACTCTTTCACAACGCATAAGTGCTGGGAGCGCCGTACCAATAAATAGAGCGACTGCTTGCGAAAAGGGACAGAATCAGGGGGAGAATCGGAGATATCGGGCACTACATCACCATGAAGTGCCTAGCTTGTGAGGAAATGCCCCATACTACCTTCTTTGCTGCAGTTATAGGTCATGTCTGCCAGATCATGGAAGAGTTAAAAAGTCTGCAAAGGGGCCTTGCGCCAAAGCCCGCGGCGAGGCCGAACGACGCCCCGCGGGCACCAAAATTCAAAGCTTTAAAGCAGTCATAGTTTGAGTCTGTATTTTTCTTTAAAGTCTGTTGTTCGTTGAAGTTCGTGTTTTCTTTTTTTGAAGTTTGTAATCCATTTCGAGTCTGTCAAGTTTCCCTGCAAAAATGTGTAGCCTTGTAATAGAATTTTTGATAATGAAAGTTGAAAAAATCCAAAAGTGGTGTCTTTATTTTTTGCACTTGTGTCGGAACTACACACGGTCTGATTCATGCGGGAACATGATACGTAGGCAATCCACATAAGAATCGACCACCACTAAAAGAAAAGGAAGAATAGAAAAAGGAAAAGAGAGAATAAGAAACAAATGATGGGAGGTTTTGGAAGCACTTAAAGAGGGCACAAATAAAATAAACCGGGATGATGCATGTGGTCAGAGCAAAGACATGTTAGAAATGGTTAAACTACCTAGGAACATTGCATCCTCGACGTGCAATTGCAATATGTGTTAAACTCTAACGCTGACAAGTTTGTTATTTTCCAGAGATTTCAAATAGTTAGTTTGTTAGAATGTTCTGGCAGATTACTATTACCAAACAAGATCGAAAGGGCCCATACTGAAAAGCATGACTAGTTCAGAACAAAGTGTTGAGGAGGAAAAGACAGAAAATCAAATGCTGAAGGAGGAGGTAGATAGGTTGAGACAAGAGATGAAAGAAATGCACCTAGCCTGGGCTAGGGTGCAAAAGGTGTCAGTCCCTCCCGCTACACCTACTCTCCCACCGATACAGACGCTGGAATACCCCCCACTGGCCCATCAACAAGCTTCCCAATTCACCAATACTATCAGGGGAAAAACGCCTATGATCCCCAAGCTCCACCACCCAATCAGAACCCTCCCCCACTAATTGTTCCTGTTTTCGTGGCACCCCCACCAGCCACACTACAAAGATCATCCAGTGAGCCGTTGTTTCAAGCTCATGATAACCAATACTATCCCCCTGAACCTACCTTCAAAGCACCCGAGCCACATACTTATAATCCTTACCTTGAGATCCCGGCAAAAACTGAGAGGCCGGCTAAGAGTTCGGAGCAGGATGAAGTGCTTCGCAAAATGAAAAGCCTGGAGCAGCCCTTCAGGAATATGCATGGATTAGGCGGCAGGTTAGTGTGGCCTACAAGGATATGTGTCCTTTCCCGATGTTCAATTATTGGCGGGTTTCAATATGCCAAAGTTTGATCTATACGAGGGACATGGTGATCTGATGGCACATCTACGAGGCTTCTGTAGCAAGATGAGAGGGGATGGTAGGAAGGATGAGCTGTTGATAGCCTATTTTGGTCAGAGTTTAAGTGGGTCTGCACTAGAATGGTATACAAGGCAGGATCCTAGCAGGTGGTATACCTGGGATGATCTAGCACAAGCATTTGCAAGCCACTTCTAGTATAACCTTGAGATCGTCCCTGACCGTCTCACACTGTTGAAACTTGATAAGAAGCCCGGAGAGAGCTTCAGGGAGTTCGGGTTCCATTGGAGGGAACAGGCGGCGAGAGTCAATCCACCAATGAGAGAAGGTGAAATGGTAGATTATTTCTTACAGACTTTGGAGTCAACGTACTTTGGTCACCTAATGAGGTCGTAAAGATGGGCGGCATGATCGAAGAAGGACCAAGTCCAACAAGATAATGAGCTATTCGGTGATCAAGGCTACCACACAGGCTATCCAGAGCGGCACGGGAGGTGTTCTCGGGAAAAAGAAGAGAGAAGAAGTCACAACAGTCGAAGCAGGCACTTGGTCCAGATCTAGAGGTCCTTCACCCTACTACCAGCCCAGACCCCACCGCCCAAATTACCCATACACTCCATATAGCCCTCCACACCCCTACTACCCAGAGCCACGTTTTTCCATCCATCACGCCCAAACATATACCCAGCCTCCGGCTCACCTGCAATGGCACGTGCCGGCTCCCCAAAATACATATCCACCTTCGAGGGCCTACAGAAACCCGTCAGGGTCAGGTTTCTATAGGAAAAACATTTCAAGAATGAGAGGGTGCAGAGGCCAAGAATATTTACTCCGCTGGGAGAAACCTATACTACTCTTTTCCAAAAATTGAGGCGGCTAAGCTTGTTGAATCCTATTGAGCCCAAATTGCCAAACCCCCTTCCCAGAAATTTGGACCATTCGTTGAGCTGTGAATATTTTTCGGGGGCCCTCGGACATGATACTGAGAAATGCTAGAAGTTGAAGACTGCAGTGCAAGACCTTATTGATACAAACAGGATCGAGGTTTAGGCTCCAGAAGCACCAAACATAAATCAAAATCCGTTGCCAACACACCATGAGACCCACATGATCGAACTAGTGCACAAGGGAGGGGAGTTTAAGAAGCCCTCGCAAACAGTGATGATGATCCGGGCCAGTGAAGCCAGTCCCAAGGAAAAACTAACCAATGAGAAGGCAGTTGTACAGCTGAAGAGTGTAGACACCAAGCCAGTTGTGGCGATGGGGAAAGGGTCGTCTATTGCTGCGAAGAAACCAGAGCCATTCAAGATAGTGATGCAGGGGGTATCAAGCACACCTGTGTTAGTCGTGAAAGGGGCTCACACAGAACCGGATGTTATCAAGCCGGTAATGCAGTTGCCAATAATCAGTGAAAAGGCTGTGCCATGGAGTTACAATCAAGTGACAGTGATGTATAAGGGCAAGGAAGTTATGGAGGAAGTGTGTGAACCCCAAGGTCTAACTCGTTCGGGAAGGTGTTTTACTCCCGCAGAGTTAAGACGGATCAATCCAGTAGCAACAAAGAAGTCAGTTACCGAGGAAGAGGTGGAAGAGTTCTTAAAGAAGATGAAGGCGCAGGATTACTCTATTGTGGAGCAGCTGAGGAAGACCCCAGCACAAGTCTCATTGCTATCACTATTGATCCATTCGGACGAGCACCGCCGGGCGTTGATGAGAATTCTGAACGAAGCCCATGTGCCGGATAAGATCTCTGTGAACCATATGGATAAAATAGCAAACAAGATTTTTTAGGTGAATCGGGTGACATTTTCCGACGATGAGTTGCCCGTGAAGGGTACAGAACATTATAGAGCTCTCTATTTGACCGTGAAGTGTGAAGACTCGTTAGTCACTCGAGTATTGATTGATAATGGGTCCAGTGCCAATATTTTCCCGTTGTCCACCTTGAACAAGCTGAAGGTTGATAATGACAGAATTTACAAGAATAGCATCTGCGTTCGAGGGTTTGACAGGGGTGGTACCGACACAGTGGGTGACATCATACTTGAATTGACAATTGGTCCGGTCGAGTTCACCATGGAGTTCCGAGTGCTAGACATCACAGTATCCTATAATCTTCTATTGGGGTGACCGTGGATTCACGCTGCCAAAGCAGTGCCCTCTACACTACATCAGATGTTCAAGTTCGAGTGGGATAGACAAGAGATCGTAGTGCATGGGGAAGACAATACATGCGCCGTAAGTGATGCCATCGCACCCTTCATAGAGACTGACGATGACAAAGGGCCGTGGGTTTACCAGGTTTTTGATACGGTTTTAGTGGACAAAGTTCCTGAGGGTAAAAACATCCCACTTCCCAGAATAGCAGCTGCAACTGTCATGGTAGCCTCAGAGATGCTGAAGAACGAGTTTGTGCCAGGCAAAGGTTTGGGGGCTGATCTTCAGGGTATTGTTCAGTCGATTTCTTTGCCCAAGAATCTAGATACCTTTGGGTTGGGGTTCAATCCCACAGCGGTGGATGTGCGACGGGCCAAAAAGATGAAGAAAAAAGCATGGGTCCTTCCCAAGCCGATCCCATGCCTGTCCCGATCTTTTGTCAGGCCGAGCATCAAAAAGCAGTTGTTGTGCAAGGTTACAGGGCCACTGATTGGTATGAATGGGGATTTGGATGATGGTTTTAAAAGATTATTTGCTGAAGTCAACATGGTAGAACCTGTGGAAGGATCCAGCAAGGCAGACGTGTAGTTTGTGGGACCTAAGGCCAAGATCAACAATTGGATGGCTACTCCTCTTCCCATGCGGAGGGAGTCATGGTAGTAGGCTTTGATTTTTCCTTCATGTTTAGCTAGATTATTCCAGGGTTGTAATCCAGTTTTCTTTTATTTTGTACTCGTCAAAGCGTGAAACCTTGTTATCATGTATTTCAATCAATGAAAGTTTCTTCTTTACTCTTTATTTTGTTTTCTTATTTCCTTTTCTGAACAGTTCTCTTTATACTGGTCTTAATGACATGGCATGCACGACGGATCTTCAATCCATTCTAAAAAATCAATCTAATTCCGAACTGGTAGTGCAAGAGGTAGAATATGATAATGAGTTGGAATACGATAAGGATGAAGCCTTCGAGGAAATTAACAGAGAGTTAAGCCAATTTGAATAGAAAGCCAAACCCAACTTAAATGACACGGAAGCCATTAATCTGGGGGATGCGGATGACGTTCGGGAAACTAAAATAAGCGTCCATATTGAACCGAACATCAGGGAAGAATTAATCAAAGCACTTGTTGAGTTCAAGGATGTTTTTGCATGGTCATACGACGACATGTCGGGTTTGAGCACCGATTTAGTGGTTCACAAATTGCCCACTGACCCGGAATGCCCTCCCGTTAAGCAAAAATTGAGGAAGTTCAAAACTGACATGAGTGTGAAGATTAAGGAAGAAGTAACCAAACAGCTGAATGCAAAGGTTATTCGAGTTACTCGATATCCTAGTTGGTTGGCTAATGTGGTGCCAGTGCCGAAGAAAGATGGAAAAATCAGGGTATGTGTTGACTATCGCAATCTGAACAGGGCAAGCCCAAAGGATAACTTCCCGTTACCCAACATCCATATCTTGATCGATAATTATGCCAAACGTGTGATCGAGTCTTTTGTGGATTGCTATGCTGGGTATCATCAGATTTTGATGGACAAGGAAGATGCAGATAAGACGGCTTTCATCATGCCGTGGGGAACTTACTGCTATCGGGTAATGCCATTTGGTTTGAAGAATATTGGAGCCACGTACATGAGGGCAATTACTACCGTGTCTCATGATATGATATACAAAGAAATTGAGGTATACGTGGATGATGTGATTATAAAATCCAGGCATCAAGCAGATCACATAAGAGACCTAAGGAAGTTTTTCCAAAGACTTCAGAAGTACGATATTAAGCTCACCCCTGCTAAATGTGCATTTGGTGTTCCATCTGGAAAGCTGTTGGGATTCATAGTCAGTAGGCAAGGCATCGAGTTAGACCCGTCAAAGATCAAATCCATTCAGGAGTTACCACCTCCAAAGAACAAAACCGAGGTGATGAGTTTGTTCGGAAGGTTAAATTATATCAGTAGGTTTATCGCTCAACTCACCGCAACTTGTGAACCCATTTTTCGGTTACTGAAGAAAGATGTTGCGATAGAATGGACGGAAGAATGTCAAGAGGCATTTGACCAGATAAAAGGGTATTTATCGAATCCACCTGTGTTGGTTCCACCCGAGCCAGGAAGACCTCTGATTCTTTATCTAACAGTCCTGGAGAATTCATTTGGTTGTGTACTAGGGCAACACGATACCACAGGAATGAAGGAGCAGGCCATCTATTATTTCAGCAAGAAGTTTACGGTTTATGAGGTTAAGTACACTCAACTGGAGAACATATGTTGCGCCCTAACTTGGGTGGGACAGAAGTTGAAGTATTATTTGTCATCTTATACTACTTACCTCATATCTCGTCTGGACCCATTGAAGTATATTTTTCAGAAGCCTATGCCCACAGGGAGATTGGCAAAGTGGCAAATATTACTCACAGAATTCGACATTATCTATGTGACGAGGAAGGCAATGAAAGCCCAAGCATTGGCCGATCACTTGGCCGAGAATCCAGTCGATGAAGAATATGAGCCATTGAGGACGTATTTTCCTGATGAAGAAGTGATGCATGTCGACGAGCTAGAGTTAATTAAGGAACCAAGATGGAAGCTTTTCTTTGATGGAGTTGCAAATGCGAAGGGAGTTGGAATAGGAGCGGTACTTATTTTTGAAATAGTGCATCATTATCATGTTACGGCTCAGCTGCGTTTCTATTGTACCAACAACATGGCTGAGTATCAGGCATGCATTTTGGGCTTACAGTTAGCTGCGGACATGGATGTCTAGGGTGTTTTGGTCTTGGGAGACTCGGACCTCCTAGTGCATCAGATTCAAGGTGAATGGGAAACACGGGATTTGAAGCTCAAACCATATCGACAATGCCTGCACGATCTATGTCAACGATTTCGATCGGTGGAGTTCAAGCACATCCCAAGAGTTCATAATGAAGTTGCGGATGCTTTGGCCACCTTAGCATCGATGTTGCACCATCCGAATAAAATTCATGTTGATCCGTTGCACATTCAGGTTCATGATCAGCATCCTTATTGTAACATGATAGAGGAAGAACTAGATGGCGAACCATGGTTCTATGATGTCAAGGAGTACCTCAGAATGGGGATATATCCGGAGCAAGCCACAGGAGATCAAAAAAGAGCCACTCGGAGGTTGGCAAATGGATTTTTCCTCAGTGGGGTGAGTGTTGTACAAAAGAACACCGGAATTGGGATTGTTGAGGTGTATAGATGCTAGTCAAGCCGCAACAGTCATGATAGAGGTGCATTCTGGAGTTTGCGGGCCACACATGAGCGGATATGTATTGGCAAAGAAGATTCTTCGAGCAGGATATTATTGGCTCACTATGGAGCGAGATTGTATCAGTTTTGTGCGTAAATGCCATCAATGCCAGATACACGGAGATCTAATTCATTTTCCGCCAACATAATTACACACAATGTCAGCACCATGGCCTTTTGTTGCATGGGGCATGGATGTCATTGGACATATTGAGCCGGCAGCTTCCAATGGTCATAGGTTCATTCTGGTGACCATTGATTATTTTAACAAGTGGGTTGAGGCTAAAACTTTTAAGTAGGTAACCAATAAAGCAGTGGTGGATTTCGTTCATTCCCATGTCATCTGTAGATTTGGGATCCCAAAGGTGATCATCACGGATAATGGTGCTAATCTTAACAGCAGTTTGATGAAAGAAGTATGTCAACAGTTCAAGATTACACACCGTAATTCTACCCCGTATCGTCCTAAGGCGAATGGAGTGGTTGAGGCAGCCAATAAGAATATAAAGAAGATATTGAGGAAAATGGTAGAAGGTCCAGACAATGGCATAAAAAGTTACCATTTTCATTGTTGGGTTATCGCACTACTGTTCGTACTTCAGTAGGTGCAACTCCTTATTTGTTGGTATATGGGACCAAAGCAGTGATATCGGCAAAGATTGAAATTTCGTCTCTCCGGATTATCGATGAGGCTGAGATTGATGATGATGAATGGGTCAAAACCATATTGGAGCGGTTGAGTTTGATTGATGAAAAGAGATTGGTAGCAGTGTGTCATGGCCAACTGTATCAAAAAAGTATGGCAAGAGCATACAATAAGAAGGTACGTCCCAGGAAATTCGAAGTGGGGCAACAAGTGTTGAAATGAATCCTTCCACAGCAGGCCGAAGCAAAGGGCAAGTTCGCCCTGAATCGGCAAGGGCCGTTTATTGTGACCAGAGTGTTATCCAATGGCGCTTTATGTTTGACAGATATTGAAGGAAGATGTATAGACATTGCTATCAATTCCGACGCAGTCGAGAGATATTATGTATGATTTCCTTTTGTTGTAATTGTTTGTGTTTGTTTGTACTTGGTATTGTATTGGAGAATGAAATGACGGAGGCAATTTGTTCTTTTATCCAAACACTTTAACCCTTGCTTCCCCTTTTGAGCCTTATTTATTCTTTCATACCCCTCTTTCGGAATCAGTAATGAAAATGAAAAAAAAAAGAGAAAATAAAATGATAACAAAAAACAAAGAAAGTAACAAGAAAAACAAAGAAAGTGTGAACTACCTGCCTGGAGAATGGAGGCGTTATCATTTTAAGTTGATGAAGTCAGGAGCCCGCTTGGATAATGGAGGCGTTATCATTTTAAGTTGTTGAAGTCAGGAGCCTGCCTGGAGAATGGAGGCGTTATCATTTTAAGTTGATGAAGTCAGGAGCTTGCCTGGAGAATGGAAGCGTTATCATTTTAAGTTGATGAAGTCAGGAGCCCGCCTGGAGAATGGAGGCGTTATCATTTTAAGTTGTTGAAGTCAGGAGACTGCCTGGAGAATGGAGGCGTTATCATTTTAAGTTGATGAAGTGAGGAGCCCGCCTGGAGAATGGAGGCGTTATCATTTTAAGTTGTTGAAGTGAGGAGCCCGCCAGGAGAATGGAGGCGTTATCATTTTAAGTTGATGAAGTCAGGAGCCTGCCTAGAGAATGGAGGCGTTATCATTTTAAGTTGTTGAAATCAGGAGCCCGCTTGGAGAATGGAGGCATTATCGGTTTTAGTTGCTGAAGTCAGGAGCCCGCCTGGATAATGGAGGCGTTATCATCTTAAGTTGTTGAAGTCAGGACCCCGCCTGTAGAACAGAGGAATACATTTTAAGTTGAAGATTGAAGTCGGGAGCCCGCCTGTATAACAGAAGAATATATTGAAGTTTGAAGTCAGCAAAGCGGAGGGTTACAACAAAACCCCCCAGCATAAATCCAAATTCAGAAATCAGAAAGAAGGCAACAGTGGTCGGAAGAAAGCAGTTCAAGCTTCGAAGGAAAGTAATTCAAAGCTCAAAAGAAGGAAATAAACAGTCCAAGTTTGGCAATCGAGAGAGGCCGAGAAACATCAGAGGAAACACAAGAGCAAACAAGGAAACAAGAGACACAATAGCAAGTTGAAGATCTAGATAATATTTTACAATTCATAGAGTAGTTTAGTCTAACTTCTTATTTTCTGTATTAGCATGGTGTAATAAGGAGGTCGGTAAGTAGTAGCAGTAATAGCAACAGCACTAACAACAAAAGCACAGTTCCACGGTAGTCCCAGCTACCAAAACTTCCCGAACTACATTGACCTGATTCCCTTTTAGCTAGGGATATGTAGGAGACCTTTTGAAGCAAAGGTTCGGTCAAATCTTTCAAAAGGATGCTTCGCACGGAATACTCAAACGGGCAAAAATCGCTCGTATCCGCTCACTTTATATTTGCACGAAACCTCTTCGTGTTTCCGGGCAAAGAGGGGCAGCTGTGAGCACGTGATTTTTTTACCTATATGAGAGTCATTCCAAAAAAAAAATTTGTTTGTTTACAATTGTTGCGAATTTTGTGTTATTTTTCGTGAATTGCTTACAGTTGTCTGTGCATGTTTATTTGTTGAAATAATGGAAAATACAAAAAATATAAATGTTGTGGCATTTAAGATTTAATCCTACAATTAGAAGTAATTAAGTGTTTTACAAAATGAAAAAAAAATCACAAAAATAATGTACTTTGCATTTTTAGCATTTAATGTCCAATTGTGTGATTTTGTTTTAATTGGTATTTAATTAGTGGGGTAATTGTTAGTATGAGTTAATTAGTTATTTTTGATAATTCAACTAGGTCTTGTAATTTAATTTAGGATCTTTAAGTTTAATTTTGGAGCAAATAGACGGAAAGGGGGAAAAAATATGAAAGGAAAATCGGATTGGGCCTCTTATTATAATTTGAATTAACCGGGCCCAAGTGTCTCACAAGTCCAACCCAAAACCCACCGGGTCAACCTGACCCGGTCTGCCCCATAACCCAAACGACCCTCCCCTTATTATCCTTTTACCCCTTACAAACCAAAACCCTAGGAGAACCCCCTAAGCCGCTAACCCTAAACCGCCCAACACCCCATCTCCACCTTCTTCATTTCGAACGGAACCAGCTGGCGCCAGTCTACCAGCAACCATCCACGAACCAAGCGACCCCAAAGCCACCGCATTTCCTCTATCTTCTGCTCCTCGACTTACCCCAAACGACCTCCGAACTCCACGAACCAGCAGCTTTCTCCAACCCCTGTCGCATTTGCAGCGTCGACCACCCTCTTCCCCCCTCGCAAAACCAAACAACCATGAAGACCAGCCCCAAACGACCAGCAGTCACGCCGAGCTCCGCCATGTTCGTCGTCAGTAATCGTCGCCAGTTTGTTCATGTTCGTCGTCAGTCATCGTCGTCAGTTTGTTTGTCGTCTTCGTCTTCAGTCATCGTCTTCATTTTGTTCGCTGTCGTCTTCGGTCATCATCTTCCTTAATACATTCGTTGCTCATTGTTTAAGCGTTAGCTATCCAAACAGATTTTGTTTCTGTAGAAGTTGAAGTCTTCGTCCGAGATTCTGGTCCGATGTTGTTGATTTCAATTGAAGTCGTGTCAATGTGCAGTTGTAATTGTTGCTTCATTTCGGTTTAATCAGAAAGCTCCTCCAGGTCTGTCTTTCACCTTCATTATTTTGTTAGTATGGCTCTATTTTAATGGTTCTGTAAAAATTTAAAGTTTATGGCTTGTTTTCATTTTGTATTCATTATCCTACCATGCTTTAGCTTCATTTTTGAATGTCTCTTATTAAGTCGTTGATCCGGTTTGTTTGTGATTATTTAGTAGTGTTATGTTAAGCTTTTACTTTCCTTTGTTGTTCATCAGGTTTTGCATATAAGTTCAGTTTGTTTTTTATTCAATGAATTTACAGCGCTCATTCATCTTTTGTCTAAGTTTTAATTTAGAATTGTGATTCGCTCAGAATCATTGAATCCTTCATCTTGGTTGTATTGCTGTTGGATTTAATTTGAAGTTCAATTGATGATTGAGTTTAGTGATTTGAATCTACTTGTTTGTTCTGTTAAGTTTGTTATGATATGAATCTGACCTTGTTGATTTGTCCTAATGTTGTTCATTCAGTTTAGCTCCATGTGTTTAATTAGTCAATTGTTAGGTTTGAATTGGTTATAGCTGATGTGGTTTTGTACATGTTTAAAGGGTATTGGGGTAGGACAGTAATTTCAGTAGTTAGAGGGGTATTTTCGGGATTTAAAAGTGTAAGAATAATTAGTTTAAATATTCTGTCCAGTAGGTACTAATGAACCAATAAAATAATATATTTGTTTAATAAAGTGGGGAACAAGACATAATGATATTGGGAAATAATTAAAGTACACATGTACCCATAACCTTTGAATTAAGAAATGAATTAGACAAATGGTAGTGGGGGAACAAATGAATTAAAAGAAAACAAAACATGTAGTAGTGGGGTTCTAAAGGGAATGGACAGAATGTTTGCCTAATAGTTTAAAGGTTTAGGGAGCTGTGTTTTCAAAGTATGGTATGTGGTATAAATAGAAGGGGGGTTTGGACAGAATAGGGGGGGGGATTTTTTTGAACTCTGAAAATCATTTTCTCAGAAAGTTTAAGGAGTCAATTAGTTCAACTGATACGGTTTAATTGAAAACTAAAAGAGAGCTCCATCTTTAACTGTCAAGTTATATTTTCGAGTTCATCTTTTGGTTGCTGGTACTGCATTCTGATTGGTATTTGGTTGAAACTAAGCTGTTTTGGGGTCAGATATTGGGTGCTGTTATTCTGTTGTTTGCTGGGTTTCATTTTGGTCGATTTGGTACTGTCTTGGCTGTGTTAATTGCTTCATTTGCTGCT
>MU716608.1:2258-57566 GCA_026770625.1 Nicotiana glauca | reverse complement strand
AATAGCAAATCGTAGTTGCTTTTAGGTTGGCCTTTTAAATAATAAATGAGATGAGCCTCACTAGGCAAAAAATATATAAATTACGGGGCCCTCGTTAAATGTATATAAATACTTAGATTTCGCGGCTGTTTAGCGAATTTCACGGCCTTCCCCAAAATAATAATGCGTTCGTCTCCTTAGGCGTGTGTTTAATAATTCTACCTTCTTAAACTCGGGTGCACATTTATGTGACCCAAATCCAAATCTCAACGGAGTTGAAATATGTCGATAACCACGGGTACATTGATGTGACATGGTTTGAGATGTGTTTTCACGACGTTGCAATTCTTATAAAATAATAATAATCAAAAGCGGTTAAAAGGTAAAAATGCACATAGGTTTGAACATGTACTAAAATCAGATAATTAAACTGAATATAACAGTTAAGCGACCGTGCTAGAACCACGAAACTCTGGAATGCCTAACACCTTCTCCCGGGTTAACAGAATTCCTTATCTAGATTTCTGATTCGTAGACTGTAATACGGAGTCAATTTTTTCCTCGATTCGGGATTCAAACTGGTGACTTGGGACACCATAAATCTCTCAAGTGGCGATTCCAACTCTTAATAATAAATCCTATTTCGATTGTCCTTTAATTGGAAAAACTCCCTTTATTACATCCTTCGCGGGGTGTGGTAGGGAAAAGGGAAGTGTGACACTGCCTTCTTATTTTGTACTTTGGCCTCGGTTGAAACCTTTTGCGGGTAGGTGGTTGATATGCTTGAGGAGGTAGGTAAGATATTTGTGTAAATGGTGCAGGCATTCGTAAGTCTCGTGGGTGTGGAGCATATGGTGGTGCATTGTGGATAGGGTACTGGGAAGGTGAGGTATGACTTTGGGGATTTTGTGGAGAGAAGTAGTATTGGGGAGAAATATTTGAAGCACGAGGATATCCGTGGGGTCGATATTGAGGCTGAAAGCGTTGAGCGGTAATGGCCACTGAATCATGTCGTTGGCGGGGCTTAGCAATATCTTTTCTATCAATGGGAGGACTGTCCTGAGCAACTTGTTCATTCCATCTGAACCAAAACTCACTGAATCCTTCCTCCAGTTTCTTTTCCATATTAGATAGGGAGGAGCAGTCCGGGGCAATGCCTATATTGTATTGAAAGTGTGGAACAAAATCTTAAGCCATGTCATGCCATGTAGGCCACTTACTGACATATTGATGTGTATGCCATTCCAAGGCTGCCCCAGACATGCTCTCACTAAAATACTCCATCAGCAACTCATCTTTCTCGCCAATGCTTCTCATTTCAGTGCAATAACCCCTCAAATAGGCTACTGGATCTCCACGTCCATCATACAAATTAAACTTTGGCATCTTAAACCCCGCAGGTAGACAAACATCAGGGAACATGTCAATCTGATTTCTCATCCCTTGTATGCTCCTTAAGGAATATTCTATACCTTTCAGCTTCCTGGATATCTCATCTCGCCCTTCTTTTGTTGTGGCCTTTTTATTTTCAGCATAAGGCTCATTCCTAGGGCTCTACTTGTATGAGTCAGGAACCTTTTGGGCAACCTCTGAGGGGTAACATTGGGCATCATGAGCTTTGAGTGGGTATTCATTGTTTGGGATAGTGGATATGACAGGAGGGCAATTCTGGGGAAAGGTAATTAGAGGGCGAGTGATAAAACTACTAGGGTGGTTGGGAAAGCCGTGATAAGCTGGAGGATTTGGAGAGTATGGGGGATCATCTGGCACTATGACCGGAGTTTGGGTAAGGGTAGAGTCTAAAAAGCTAGGTAGTGGCAGGGGTGGTGCTTTCCCAGTCATCCAAGCCTGATACATGTCCACCATTTGTTGTCTTAACATCCTTACCTCTTCAACAAATCCATTGCCCTGTTCAACCAAATGCTTTTGGGCCCCAGTATCAACCGACTCGATTCCATTGACGTCTGCCATTATGTCACGACCCGGATTTCCCACCCTCGGGAATCGTGATGGAACCTACTAATGTGAGCTAGACAATCCAATTATTGAACAGATTACATTTATCCATTTTATACCTTTTTAGCATTTATAAAGCAATAATGGAAAAAACAGCAAAAATTTCAATAAGCGGAAGAAAAGTAGTGAAATATCTGAAATATGAATCTAATACAACTGTTTAAGCCTTAATCACCCAGATCTAGTGTCACAGTACCACAGATAATCTAAGAGTGCTAAATATAAAGTCTGAAAATAAAAGATACACTATTTCGAAATCAAAGAAATGAAACAGGAAGTAAAGGATAGAGGAGACGCCAGGGCTTGCGAACGCTGCAGGTCTACCTCGGACCTCCGCATGGACTGAAGATAGCCACTCAATCTACGGTCCGAAGTCTATAGCACTAATATATGCACAAAAGAGTGTAGAGTGTAGTATTTGCACAACTAACCCTATGTGCTGGTAAATTCCTAGCCTAACCTTGGTGAGGTAGTGACGAGGCTAGGACCAGACCACCAAATAAGCTTGTGCAATTCAATTATATACAACGGAAAAGAAATATAGAAATAAACAGTCAAGTATGGGATGGGTAGCATGCTGCGGGAAAGATATCAATCCAGTATAGAAAGATAGCAGATAAATGGAAGAAACAATACATCTCGAATATCAACAAAGAACCAGAAAACAATAAATGCACGGCATCACCCTTCGTGCTTTTACTCTCGTCCTCACCCAAACAATCAAGTAATGAAAATGTACACGGCATCACCCTTTGTGCTTTTACTCTCATCCTCACTATATAATCAATATAATTAGCATGGAATGGTACATCGTGCGGCACGACATCACCCTTCGTGCTTTACACTCTTTTCTTACAAAATCACTCACGGCATCACCCTTCGTGCTTTAACTCTCTTCGTCACCCAAACAACAATCACAAACAATAAGGCAAGGAAACGAATGAAATTTGCAATAAGAATCCCGGCAAGGGAACAATAATTCAACAACAAGGCCTGGCAAGGGACAACCTCAAAACAACAACAACAACATCCCGGCAAGAGAGTCAATATAACAATTCTTTTCTCTTTCTCACCATCGTTTCACAACTCGAGCCAATGCTCCAAAGGTTTTAATTACTGCTCATACTTTCACAATTCGTTACACAACTTGAGCCAATGCTCCTCAATGATAAAACATCATAATTACTTCCACGGACTTTGACCAACAATTTAAAATCATCACCAAGATATGAATAATACGACGGAGTAATAAAGATCACATTAAGAGACTCAGGGGCATGCTAGACACCAACGCATATATACTTGTCACCATGCCTATATGTCGTACTCAACAATTACCACATTGAAAATAGGAATCAACTCCTAATTCGTCAAGCTAAGGTTAGACTTAACATTTACCTCGATGTCACGAACACAATTCACGTCTCAATTATCGCTTTACCCCTTGATTCCACCACCAATCCGCTCGTATTTTGTCAAAAGTTACTTAATCATATCAATAAACGCTAAATGAATCAATTCTAATGCCTGAAAATGAGTTTTCTAAAGTTTTACCAAAAAGCCAAAAATCGCCGCTGGGCCCACATGGTCAAAACTCGAGGTTCGAAGCAAAATATAATTACACATTCCCCCACTAACCCAAATATATAATTTTTGTGAAATCAGACCTCAAATCGAAGTCCAAATCCCTAATTTTTTGAAAAACCTAGGTTCTACCCAAAACAATCAATTTTTCCCATGAAAATCATTGATTTTGATTTGAAATCATGTTAAAAGATGTTAATGATTAAAGGAAACGAGTTAAAATTGACTTACAATCGATTTGGAAGAAGAGTTGTTCTTGAAAAATCGCCCTAAGGAGTTTGTGTTTTGAAAAGATGTGAAAAATGGTTGATTTTTGGCGAAGTATAAAAATTTGCAGGTTGCAGTTATGGGAAATGCGAACAGGGTTCGCAATTGCGAACCCCGACCTCTGCTATATTCGCGTTTGCGAAAGTAGTGTCGCATTTGCGACTGAGGTCTCGCATTTGCGACTAAGGGGGGAATCAGGCGGGTGTAGCATTTGCGACAAACACTTCGCATTTGCAAAGAAGGCTACCCAGGCCACCTCTCGCATTTCGATACATGGCTCGCATTTTGCGAGATGAGAAGCCTGCAGGCCTGGAGTATACCAGCAATTCCCTAAGTTAAAATTTCACTATGTGGCATATCCAAAACTCACCCGAGCCCTCGGGGCTCCAAGCCAAACATGCACACCAACCTAAAAACATCATACGGACTTGCTCGTGCATTCAAATCACTAAAATAACATCAACAACTATGAATTTAGCATCAAAATCATGAAATTTCCTTAAGAACTTCTAATTTCCAAATTTTTCAAAAACGATCCGATTCACGTTGTTTCAAGCCCGTTTCTTACCAAATTTCACAGACTTATCTTAAATCACATATAAGACTTGTACCGGGCTCCAAAACTAAAATATGGGCCCGATACCATCAAGTTCTAATCACAATTCATTCCCAAATCTCATAAATAGTTTTAAAAAACAATTTTCTTTAAAAATTCATTTATCGGGCTTGGGACCTCGGAATTCAATCCGGGCATACGCCCAAGTCCTATATTTTGCTATAGACCCTCCGGGACCGTCAAATCATGGGTCCGGATCCGTTTACCCAAAATGTTGACCGAAGTCAACTTAATTCATTTTATAGTCAAAATTTATTATTTTTCACAGATTTTCACATAATGGCTTTCCGGCTACGCGTCCGGACTGCACAAGCAAATTGAGGTGATGCTTAAAGAGGTTTTTTAAGGCCTCGAAATACAGAATTTACTTTAAAAACAAGTGATGACCTTTTGGGTAAAGGGTCATCACATTCTCCATCTCTAAAACAATTGTTCGTCCTTGAACGGACAGAAGAAGGAAGTACCTGAGTTGGGGAAATGATGGGGATAATAGCTCCGCATATCGGACTCATACTCCCAGGTCGATGCCTCAGGAGGCTTACCTCTCCACTAAACACAAACAAAAGGAAAACTCTTTGATCTTAACTGACGAACATGCTGGTTTAGAATAGCTACCGGCTTCTCCTCATAAGACAAGTTCTTGTCCAACTGGACAGTGCTGAAATATAACACGTGGGATGGATTGTCGTAATACTTTCGAAGCATGGACACAAGAAACACTGGATGCATGACTGATAAGCTTGGTGGCAAGGCAAGTCTATAAGCCACCTCTCCCACTCGATCAAGAATCTCAAACGGGCAAATGAACTTAGGTCTAAGCTTGCCCTTCTTCCCAAATCTCATCATGCCCTTCATATGCGACACTCGAAGCAATACCAGCTCACCGACCATGAATGCCAATTAACGAACCTTGCGGTCGGTATAGCTCGTTTGCCTGACTGAGCTGTACGAAGCCTATCCTGAATAATTCTGACCTTGTCCAAGGCATCCTGAACCACATCTGTACCCAGGAACCGAGCCTCCATCCAACCGGCGACCGACACTGATCGCCGCAGACTCAACCTTAGAAAGAGTGGGCGCTAAGACTTTTACCCAATAGTGGTATCGGGGTCAATTTCCACAGGGAGCTAGAAAGGGAGTTGAGTATTTGTTTGGTCTAGAAATGCGTTTTGGCTCCTAATTGTACTTCTACCATTTTTGGTTTTTATATATCAACTACAATTTAACAACTACTAATTAAAACTAAGTTATGCTAAAATATTAATTCTAGGTTGTATGCAAGATAGAGAAAGGCACTAGGGTCGTGGCATTTACCTAGGTGGTCAACTAACGGGTAGAGATTCCTAATACAAGAATGATGATTATGGGGCTTATACTATGACCATTGCACGATTGCACTCACTCTCACACCTCTTGGTAGAGAGAGTGATTTTGTCCAATTGACTCTCTCGAGACCAATTGGGTAGGCCAATATGCCCAAGCAACTTAGGGTTCAAGTTGGGTAATTACTCTTTCGAGGTTTAACCCGCTAATTGGGACTACCATTCTTATGGGTCCATCCCAATTCCTTGTTGGGTCAATTTTGGAGTCATAGACACTCTTTCTCAAGAAGAGTCAAGACCCACTAAGCTAAACTTAGTGTTTGCAACCACCAAATCCTGATTAAACCATAAAATTAACCCAAATAGCAAACACCCAACATTATTCAAGCTTTAAATAATCACACCCATTAATTACCCACACTAGGGTTGAGCCACAACCCTAGCTAATGGTTTTAGCTAGACATAATAGAAACAGAAATTGAAGAAATAGTAGATAAAATCGACATATTAATTAACTACAATGTTAATCTACAAGAAACCACGATAAAACAAGATGAAAATGCCCAAAATAGGCTAAAACTTGAGTCTCACGAGCGCAACTTAAGATCTGATAAAAAATACTTAACCTAAAAATGGGAAAATGTTCTATTTATACTAGGCTAGAAAATCCGGACAAAAATACCCCTACGGGGCTGGTACGGACCGCGCGAAGTTGACACACAGCCGCACTGGGTTACTCAACTTCTAAATCTTGCTTTCTGACCCTTAGTGATGCGGACAGCACAATGATGTAGTGCGGTCGCATGGTGACTGGCGCAGACCGCGTGAACCTGTAGCGCGGCCGCATGAACAACTTGAGGTGGTCTCTGAACTTTTGTGGTGCGGTCCGCGGGAACGTGTAATGCAGCCGCATGGGCTTGCAGTGCAGTCGCGCTGCTTTAGATTGGCTTGACCACTTTCTGAACCTCATTGGTGCGGCCGCTTGGCATGATGGTGCGGTCCGCACCAAGTTCTGCATGTCCTCTCTTCACTAATCTTTGACACTTGAGCAGGTTTCACTCCTTTTCGAGTCGATTTTTGACTTTTGTCATCTTGTCGCTCAAACCTGCAATCAAGCGCACTTGTAAGCATTCTGGGTCTATTTTATGGAAATTCATACATAAAGCATAGGCAAGTATGGGTATAAAACGTGTTAGAAATCACAGCCATCAACTCCACCTACCATACAAAGCCTCATAAAGAGCCATCTGGATACTCGACTGGTAGTTGCTATTGTAGGCAAACTCCGCTAAAGGCAAAAACTGATCCCATGAGCCTCCAAATTCAATGACACAAGCTCAGAGCATATCCTCCAAAATCTAAATAGTCTGCTCGGACTGCCCGTCCGTTTGAGGATGAAATGTTGTGCTCAACTCAACCCGTGTGCCCAACTCTCGCTGAACTACTTTCTAGAAATGTGAGGTAAACTGCGTACCTCGATCCGAAATGATAGACACGGGCACACCATGAAGACGATCAATCTCCCGAATGTAAATCTCAACTAATATCTCGGAAGAATAGGAAACTGCCATAGGAATGAAATGTGCTGACTTGGTCAGCCTATCAGCAATGACGCACACTGCATCGAACTTCTTCTGAGTCCGTGGGAGTCCAGTAACGAAGTCCATAGTAATACGCTCCCACTTCCACTCAGGGATCTCAATATTTTGGAACAAACCACCAGGCCTCTGATGCTCGTATTTAACTTGATGACAATCCAAACACCGAGCCACATATACAACGATATCCTTCTTCATTCTTCTCCACCAATAATGCTACCGCAAATCCTGATATATCTTTGCGGCGCCCGGATGAATATAGTATCAGGAGCTATGGGCCTCCTCTAAAATCAACTCTCGGAGACCATCCACATTAGTCACACAAACTCGACCCTACAATCTCAAAACTCCATCATCACCTAAGGTAACCTGCTTGGCACCTTCGTGGTGCACCGTGTCTCTAAGGACACACAAATGGGGATCATCATACTGCCGATCTTGGATACGCTCTAATAATGAAGAACGAGCGATTGTACGAGCTAACACACGGTTGTTCTCAGAAACATCCAACCTCACAAACTGATTGTCCAAAGCCTGAACATCCAAAGTAAGCGGTCTCTCACCGACCGGAATATAATCAAGATTGTCCATACTGGCTGACTTCATACTCAGAGCATCGGCCACCACATTGGCCTTTCACGGATGATATAAGATGGTGACTTCATAGTCTTTAAACATCTCCAACTACCTCATCTGCCTCAAATTCAACTCCTTTTGCTTGAACAAATACTGCAGACTCCTATGATCCATGAACACCTCACATGCCATGCCATACAGATAATGCCTCCAAATCTTCAATGCATGGACAATGGCTGCTAACTCCAAGTCATGAACCTGATAGTTCTTCTTGTGAATCTTCAACTGCCAAAGTATAGGCAATGACCTTGCCATCCTGCATCAACACCACACAAGTCTAATACGAGATGCATCATCGGTGCCGTAGTCAAAGCTGTCTTGAGCTTCTGAAAGCTCACCTCACACTCGTCTGACCACCTGAATGGGACACCATTCTGGGTCAACCTAGTCATCGGGGATGCAATAGATGAAAACCCCTCTACAAACCGATGATAGTAGCATGCCAATCCCAAGAAACTTGGGATCTCTGTAGCTGATGTTGGTCTAGGCCAGTTCTTAACTGCCTCAATATTCTTCGGATCAACCTGAATACCCTCTGCTGACATAACATGACCCAGAAATGCAACTGAACTCAACCAGAACTCACACTTCGGAAACTTAGCATACAACTGACTATTCCTCAAGGTCTGAAGAACCACTCTAAGATGCTGATCATGTTCCTCCCAGCTGCGGAAATATATCAAAATATCATCAGTGAAGACTATCACGAACAAATCCAAGTAAAGCCTGAACACTCAGTTCATCAAATCCATAAAAGTTATTGGGGCATTTGTCAATCCGAATGACATCACCAAGAACTCATAATGCCCGTACTGAGTGCAGAAAGTTGTCTTAGGGACATCGGATTCCCTAATCCTCAACTGATGGTAGCTATATCTCAGTCAATATTTTAAAATACCTTGGCACCTTGAAGTTGATCAAACAAATCATCAATCCTCGGTAGCGGATACTTATTCTTGATTGTAACCTTGTTTAATTACCGGTAATCTATACACATTCGCATCGATTTGTCCTTCTTCTTTACGAACAATACTGGCGCACCCCAAGGCGATACACTGGGTATAATAAAACTCTTTTCAAGCAAGTCTTGCAACTGCTCCTTCAACTCTTTCAACTCAGACGGGGCCATATGATGCGGCGAGATAGAAATGGGCTGAGTGCCCGGAGCCAAATCAATGCAAAAGCCGATATCCCTGTCAGGTGGCATACCCGAAAGGTCTGAAGGGAATACCTTAGGAAACTCATGAACAACGGGAGCAGAATCAATAGAAGGGACCTCAGCACTAGAATCACGAAAATAGGCCTAATAGGCCAAACACCCCTTCTCGACCATACGCTGAGCCTTCACATATAAGATAAAACTACGGGTAGAATGACCAGGATTCCCTCTCCACTCTAAACGAGGAAAACCCAGTAAGGCTAAGGTCACAGTCTTGGCATCACAATCCAAGATAGAGTCATAAGGTGACAAACAGTCCATCCCCAATATGACATCAAAATCAATCATGTCAAGAAGATGCAAATATACACGAGTCTCAACAACCCAATCACAACTATACATGAATGATGGACTCGATTTACAATAATAGAATCACCCACCAGTGTAGACACATAAAAAGGAGCACTCAGAGAATCACTAGGCATGACCAGATATGGTGCAAAATAAGATGACACATAGGAGTATGTAGACCCTGGATAAAATAAAACTGAAGCATCTCTGCTACAAACCAGAACGGTACCTGTAATAACCGCATCAGAAGCCTCAGCCTCGGGCCTGGGTGGAAGAGCTTCGGGGCTGGGCCCGACCACCTTGAACCACATCTCTGGGATGGCCGGCTGCTGGCTAGCCTCCACCTCTAGCAGCCTGAGATCTACCTCAAATACCTCTACCTACACCTCTAGAACCTCTACCCCCACCTCTAACTAGATGGGCGGGCTGTGGAACACTCGGTGCATAAACCATGGCATGGGAACCCTGATGCTGAGAGCTACTCGGTGCTCGAGGGTAAAACCTAGCAATGTGACCTACATCACCACAAGTATAACAAGCCCTTGGCTGCTGAGACTTTTGACCCTGACAACCTGAATAACCACCCTAAAACTCTGAAGCGGCGGTGCACTGATAGGAGCTGGTGGTGCGCCATAGGACTATTGATCAGAATGTTGCATCTCAGGACCACGGCCACCTGAAGCACCGTGAGAAACCTGAAGTGCCGACTCAAAAGACCTAGGAGGATGGCCTCTACCATATGAATCCCTACCTCCAAATGAGGTACCACTGAATCAGCCTGAATGATGACGCCTTTTGTCAGACCCATACCACCTCCCTACGATAGAACCATCTCAAATCTCCAAGCCACAATTGCTGCCTCCTGGAAAGATATCTCACTCCCTGTCTCCCTAGCCATCTGAAGATGAATTGGCTGAATAAGTCCATCAATGAACCTCCTCACCCTCTCTCTCTCGGTGGGAAGTATAATAAGGGCATGACGAGCCATGTCGATGAATCTGGTCTCATACTGAGTAACAGTCATAGAACCCTGCTGGAGACGCTCAAACTGCCTCTGATAGGCCTCTCTCTGAGTGATAGGGAGAAACTTCTCCAGAAATAGCTATGTAAATTGCTCCCAAGACAAGGTTGGTGATCTGGCTGGTCTAGTTAAGCAATAATCTCTCCACCAATTCTTGGCGGATCCAGACAAGATTGACCCCATTGGTCTTAACTATCCCCATGTTCCTAAGGACCTCGTGACAATTGTCTAGATAATCCTAAGGATCCTCAGAAGATGCACCACTGAATGTAGTAGTGAAGAGCTTGGTGAACCTGTCCAACCTCCACAAAGCGTCGGCAGACATAGCTGCTCCATCACCGGACTGTGCTACCATACCCAGCTAAACTGCTCCAACTATTGAACTGCTGGAGTCTGAAACTGGGGAGCTACCTACTCTGGAGTGCGAGTAGTAGGAGTCTGGGCTCCTCATCTAGCCTGAGAGACGGCTGGTGCCACAGGAAGCAAGCCTGGCCGGATGACACTCTCCATAAGGCCCACTAGATGGACCAGAGCATTCTGGAGTACTGGGGTAGCAAAAAACCCTTCTAGGACCTGATTTGCGCCCATCGAAGCTACTGGGGTTGGAACCTTATTATCAAAGTCAAGTTGAGGCTCCGCTTCTGGTGCTGCTGCTCTGAGATGAGCTCTGCCCCTACCTCGGCCTCTAGCGCGGCCTCGGCCTCGCCCTCTGCCCCTCGTGGGAGCTGTTGCTGGGGTCTCGGGCTGCTCGTCAGCAGATGAGGAAGCGCGTGTTCTTGGCATCAATGAGAGAACAGAATAAAAATTCAATCAGCATTGAGAAACCAAACCGCATGACAGGAAAGAATATATGTGAAATTTTCCTAACTTTGTAGCCTCTGGGGATAAAAACAGATATATCCATACCGATCCCTCAGACTCTACTAAGCTTGTCTATGAACTGTGAAACCCATGTCACCTAGAGCTCTGATACCAACTTGTCACGACCCAGATTTCCCACCCCTGGGAGTCGTGATGGCGCCTACTAATATGAGCTAGGCAAGCTAATTATTGAACAGATTGCCTTTATCCATTTTTATACATTTTTAGTATTTATAAAGCAATAATGGGAAAAATAGCGAAAATTTCAATAAGCGAAAGAAATGTGGCGAAATATCTAAAATATGAATCTAATACAAATGTTTAAGCCTTAATCACCCAGAACTGGTGTCACAGTACCACAGACGATCTAAGAGTGCTAAATACAAAGTCTGAAAATAAAAGATACACTGTTTCTGAATCAAAGAAATGAAACAAGAAGTAAAGGATAGAGGAGACGCCAGGGCCTGCGGACCCCTGCAATTCTATCTTGGATCTCCGCGTGGACTGAAGGTAGCCACCCTATCTATAGTCTGAACTCTACAGCACTAGGATCTGCACAAAAAAGTACAGAGTGTAGTATCAGCACAACCGACCCCATGTGTTGGTAAGTGCCTAGCCTAACCTCGGCGAGGTGGTGATGAGGCTAGGACCAGACCACCAAATAAGTCTGTGCAATTCAACTATATACAGCGGAAAAGAAATATAGAAATAAACACTCAAGTGTGGGAGGGGTAGCATGCTGCGGGGGAGATATCAATCCAGTATAGAAAGATAGCAGGTAAATGGAAGAAACAATATATCTCGAATATCAACAAAGAACCAGAAAATAATAAATGCACGGCATCACCCTTCGTGCTTTTACTCTCGTCCTCACCCAAATAATCAAGTAATAAAAATATACATGGCATCACCCTTCGTGCTTTTACTCTCGTCCTTACCATATAATCAATATAATTAGCACGGAATGGTACATTGTGCGGCATGACATCGCCCTTCGAGCTTTACACTCTTTCCTCACAAAATCAAACACGGGATCACCCTTCGTGCTTTAACACTCTTTTACCAAAAAAATGCACGGCATCACCCTTCGTGCTTTAACTCTCTTCCTCACCCAAACAATAATCACGAAAAATAAGGCAAGGAAATGAATGAAATTTGCAATAAGAATCCCGGCAAGGGAAAAATAATTCAACAACAAGGCTTGGCAAGGGACAACCTCAAAACAACAACAATAACATCCCGACCAGGGAGTCAATATAACAATTCTTTCTCTTTCTCACCTTCGTTTCACAATTCACTTCACAACTCGAGCCAATGCTCCAAAGGTTTCAATTACCGCTCATACTTTCACAATTCATTATACAACTTCTCCTCAAAGATAGAACATCAAAATTACTTCCACGGAATTTGCCCAACAATTAAAAATCGTCACCAAGATATGAATAATACGACAAAGTCATAAAAATCACATTAAGAGACTCACGGGCATGCTAGACATCAACGCATAGATAACCATCATCATACCTATACGTCGTACTCAAAAATTACCAGACAGCAAATAGGACTCAACTCCTAATCCCTCAAGCTAAGGTTAGACCAAACATTTACCTCGATTCCACGAATACAATTCACATCTCAATTATCGCTTTACCCCTTGATTCCACCACCAATCCGCTCGTATCTTGTCACAAGTTAATTAATCATATCACGCTAAATGAATCAATTCTAATGCATGAAAATGAGTTTTCTAAAGTTTTACCCAAAAAGTCAAAATTGCCCCCGGGACCATATGGTCAAAACTCGAGGTTCGAACCAAAACCCGATTACCCATTCCCCCACGAACCCAAATATATAATTTGTTTGAAATCGAACCTCAAATCGAGGTCCAAATCTCCAATTTTTTGAAAAATCTAGGTTCTACCCAAAACACCCAATTTTCCCATGAAAATCATTGATTTTGAGTTGAAATCATGTTAAAATATGTTAATGATTGAAGGAAACGAGTTAAAATTGTCTTATAATTGATTTGGAAGAAGAGTTGTTCTTGAAAAATCGCCCTAAGGAGTTTGTGTTTTGAAACGATGTGAAAAATGGTTGATTTTCGGCTAAGTATAAAAATTTGCAGGTTGCAGTTATGGGAAATGCGAACAGGGTTCGCAATTGCGAACCCCGATCTATGCTATGTTCGCATTTGCGAAAGCAGTGTTTCATTTGCGACTAAGGTCTCGCATATGCGACTAAGGGGGGAATCAGATGGGTGTCGCATTTGCGACAAACACTTCCTATTTGCGAAGAAGGATGCCCAGGACACCTCTCGCATTTGCGATACATGGCTCATATTTGCGAGCTTTCATTTGAGAGACATTGCAAAGCCTGCAGGCCTGAAGCATACCAGCAATTCCCTAAGTTAAAATTTCACTCTGTGGCCTATCCAAAACTCACCCGAGCCCTCGGGGATCCAAGATAAACATGCACACCAACCTAAAAACATCATACAGACTTGCTCTTGCATTCAAATCACTAAAATAACATCAACAAATGTGAATTTAGCATCAAAATCATGAAATTTCCTTAAGAACTTCAAATTTCCAATTTTCTCAAAATCGATCCGATTCACGTCGTTTCAAGCCCGTTTCTTACCAAATTTTACAAACTTATCTTAAATCATATATATGACTTGTAACGAGCGCCGGAACCAAAATACGTGCCCGATACCATCAAGTTCTAATCAGAATTTATTTCCAAATCTCATAAATAATTTCAGACAATAATTTTCTTTAAAAATTCATATCTCGGGCTTGGGACCTCCGAATTTGATTCTGGGCATATGCCCAAGTCCCATATTTTCCTACGGACCCTCCAGGACCGTCAAATCACGGGTCTGGGTCTGTTTACCCAAAATATTGATAGAAGTCAACTTAATTCATTTTATAGTCAAAATTTATCATTATTTTACAAATTTTTACATAATGGCTTTTCGACTATGCGTCCGGACTAAGCACGCAAATCGAGATAATAGTGAAAGAGGTTTTTAAGGCCTCAGAACACAGAATTTACTTTAAAAACAGGTGCGACCTTATGTTGTAGAGAAGAGTTATCACTTTAAGAACCACAAACCAATCACATTTCTGCTATGAAGATGAAGTCATCACGTTAGCATTAGGGCATTTAACATAAGATAATCTCACTTTATGTGCAATGCACCTAGCCATAGTTATCGGTTATAAAATGACTTCGAGGGTATGAAGGTCAGTTGGCATCATCCCAATTTGTTCATTTCAATCCTCTCTTTTCTTTGCTTTTCTAGCACTTGCTTGCTCATTTTGCTTCCTTTTTTTTTTGCTAATTATCACTCTTTTCTTTCCTCTGATTTGTCACATCCCATAATTTCATCTCTTTTTTTTCCTTTTTCTCTTTTTTTGATTTAATAATAAAAAAATGATTCAATCGAACCCTATGTAGGTTTCCTATGCATCATGACGCCGCATGAATCAGTCTTTGCGTAGTTCTGGAAAATCGAGAATAAAGGAAACAAACAAACGTTCTCTTCTTCTTTTTTTCCTTTTTTACCTCAATGACAACTCTGATGAGAAAAGAGAAATAAAAGAAGCAAATTCTTTTTTTTAATTTTTTTAGACTTGATGTTCTATAACCTATTCTAAACTCAAGCTTAACGAGCATTTTTTTTTCTTTTTGAAACAAATACTCTATGGGAAATTATTAAGGAAAAAAAATCCTACAAGAGAAAAAAAAAATTTTTGTCTTTTCCTTGAAAACGACAAAACATGTAAAATCTTTTTGGATTTTCTTTTCCCGCTTTTTTTTATTTTTGGAAAATGATGAAAAAGTGCAAAATGATTTTGAATTTTTCATGTTTTTTTTTCTTTTTCTTAACAAAAATGTGATAGAAGACATAACTGGGCCCTACTTGCTTTATTTTTACACTTCACCCTCTTTTCTTTCTTTTTTTCTTTTTTTTTCATTTGCCCCTAACTATTATTGGTCCGTCAAATGACCCTTTTACCCTTGAAGATTGCAACATATAGCACATTAGGATACATCAAGATGGTCTTTTATTTTTGGGTACGTCTGTCCTAGACGGACCCAACCCTTGTGTTGAGTCCCCAAAGTCAAATGCAAATGATGCAATCAAGCGTTCCTACTAGGGATCCGTCAGGAAGCTGAGTTATTCTAGGTTCAAAACCTGGGTATATTGTTCTAGACTTGTGCACCCGAGCGGACAACTCGAGCCGGAGGGGGGGGGGGCTACGTACCAGGAACCAAAAGGCCATCCGGCTTTGTAACTTCTCTGAGCCTCTTCCTAATTTAAGGTATAACACTAACAGAAAAGTAGTCATGCCAACGTGCACATCCTCGAAGAAGGATTTTGTAGCAGTTTATATATAGTTCAAATAGTATCAAAGCGGTAAAAAGCAGAATTTAGCACATTAGGGCCAAACATATAATAAATTAATGTAAATATAACAATTATTCTAAGCTCGAATTCTTGAACCTTAAACCAGAGATTCTAGGTTCTTGTCCCCAGCAGAGTCACCGGAGCTGTCACACCTCCTTTTCCTACCCCTGGAAAGGTATATAAGGAAGTTTTTTTCAATTTAAGTGACAATCATAACGGGATTATTTATTTATAAATCCAGAGTCTCCACTTGGGATAATTTATGGTGTCCCAATTCACCGGTTTAAATCCTGAATCGAGGAAAGATTGACTCCATTTTACAGTTCGCAAAACACAGAAATCCGGGTAACGAATTCTGTTAACCCGGGCGAAGCTGTTAGGCATTCCCGGATTCTGTGGTTTTAGCACGGTCGCTCAACTGTTATTATTGGCCTATTTATTTGATTATAAAACATCTTTGAAACTTATGTGCATTTTATTCCTTTTAAACCGCTTTTAATAATCCGATTGTTGTACAACTACTTATTCGATTACACGTTGCAAATCATGTCACGGGAATCGTACCCACGATCCACAACATGTTAAAATTATTAACATGATTAAACTGTGGCCGAATCACATAAATGTACCCCTGAATTTTAAAATTAAGCATCACAACTACGTCACGGGAACCGTACCCGTAGCTATGATAATTTATTTAACTAAATGCACCTAAAGTAAACTATGAGAGTTCAAGGCATTTTTTACACTAGTTAAGATATCGATGTGAGGGCCATAGACTAGGTGATTGAATGGCACACCTCAATTTTATTAAAGAAAAAGCATTAAACTAAATGAACAACGGCTGTTCATATTTAAAATTAACTAGGGATTAAGTATCACAACTACGTCATAGGAGCCATATCCATAGCTATGATAATTATTAATTAGTCATGTTTAAAGCATATGCCAAGTTATTGCGTTCTTTCACTAGTAAGCTAGTACATAAATTAAGAAAAAGGATCACTGCTCATTATGCATGTGATGACCCGGCCGGTCGTCTTAAGAATTAATGCCCCGATCCCCTATTAATTGCTTCCCCTAAGTTCATTTCTGCTATTTTTATTTGCCGGGATGTTCGGTGTTGGATTTCGAAGAGTTTTGGGACACTTGGTCCCTAAATGAGAGCTTAAGTGTTGAAAAGTGGTCCATAGTCTGAACAGTGTGAAGACGACCTCTGAATGAAAATTCGATGGTTCTGCTAGCTCTGTTAGGTAATTTTGGGGTTAGGGGCGTGTTCGAAATATATTTTGGAAGTCCGTAGCTCATTTAGACTTGAAATGCCGCAGTTCGAATTTTTGAAGCCTCCGGTCTGATTGTGAGTTTTTGACCTGAGGGTCGAATTGGAATTTTAGAAGTTGTAGTAGCTCCATCATGTCATTTGGGATGTGTGTGCAAAATTTCAGGTCTTTCGAACGTGTTTTGGTTAGGTTTTTGATCGAAAGCGTGTTTGACAAAATTTGAAGTTCTTAGGTTCGAATCTTTGATTAATTCGAGTTTCCGGCTTTGTTTTAGGTGGTTTAAGGATTGTTACAAGTTCGAATGATGATATGGGATATGTTTGTAGGTTTTTTTAAGATCCCGAGGGCCTCGGGTGTGTTTCGGATGCTCAACGGAGTAATTCGGAGTTTGAAAATGCTGCAGAAATTCTCAGCTGTTACAGGTCTGACTTCCGCGTAGCAGTAGCTCTCCCCTTCTTTGCATTCACGTAGAGTAATTCTGGAGGAGGACCAGGCCCTTCTTTGCATTCGCATATTTGCTCCCGCGTTCGCTAAGCTTCACTAAATTCCTCTCCGCATTTGCGTTCACTACGTCGCGTTCGCATAGCTCATGACCCCAGGTCTTCGCGTTTGCAGTACTGCCTTCGCAATCGCGAAGGGCATTTTTGGCCACTTAATTTTTCCTTCTTCGCGAATGCGAGATCCTCTTCGCGTTCGCGATGCTTTATGGGTCTGAACAGTATTTAACATTCAAAAACGAAGGTTTTGCCATTTTTATCAAAATACAAGTTTGAGAGCTCGGATTTGGAGGAAATTTTGAAGGTTTTTTCGAAGGAAATCACTGGGTAACGATTCCCTACTCTCTTATGCTTAAAGCCCACTAATCTAACTACGAAGTCATCTTTAATTTCGGATTTTTGAATGAAAAATTGGGGAAAACTTCTTAGACCAATCTATTGGGTTTTGAGTGAGCATTTGACCTCCAATTTGGGAGATTTTTATATAGTTAGACTCGTGAGAGTACAAGGGTTCTGAAAATGTGAAAATCATTCTATTTTGAGGCGTTGTCCTGAGGGGCATTTTGGTTATTTTACCTATTTTCGTGCCCTAGCTTTAAATTTAATAGTGGAATCAGTTGTTTGCAATATTATTTACGATATGTACTTGAATTGAATAGATTTGGGCCATTTGGAGTTGGATACTCATGGAAAAGGTGTGGTTCCTAGTTGATTATTGAGCCGGTTCAGGGTAAATTGCTTGTCTAACCTTGTGTGGGGGACCTTTCCCCTTAGGACAAGATCTTTGAATATTTGAATGCCTCGTACGTGAGGTGACGAGCGCGTACTAGAGCTAATTGTTGTAAACCCGTTTCTACTTGAAGTATTTAAATTGACATTTCCTGTTTACTTTTTCATTTTAGACTGTAAGTTTAAACCTGTGCTAGCTCAGAGAAGCATGTTTAGCTGACTTACTTGCTTAATTGTTTAACTGTATTATTTGTACTCTGTGAAGAATGTTAGGCTAGAAATTACTATTACTTGTACTGATTTAGTATTATTCTGAGATTATGAGTTGTTATTGTGTGTTTAATTTGGGACTACGGGATGGCTTCCTGGGAGATCTCCCTGTGAGCACGTGATTTTTGCCCTATATGAATTACTCCCAAAATTCAAAATAAATTAACTTCTTTCAGTTTTTGAAGTTTTGAGGATTTTTGTTGATTGTTTACATTTTTATCTGTGCATTTTAGTTGGAAAAATTCATAAAAATACAAAATATCTTGCATCTATGCATTTAGAGTCTTAATTTCACATTTTAGATTTAATTAGAAATTAATTGAAAATCACAAAATACAGTGTAATTTGCACTCTTTGATTTTTGAGCAGTTTTGTGTTAATTTTTAAATGAAAAGAAAATTAGAAAAGTAAAAGAGAGAAAAAGGAAGTATAGTATCCGTCCAAATGAAAATTAGAGTCAAAATGAAAATTTGGCCATTTGTGCATCAGCCCAATATAGTATCCGTCCAAACCCACTAAACCAGGCCCAACGTCTACCCCAAACCCGGTCCAAACGGTCAGCTCTGCTTAAAGTATCAAACGACGTCGTTTGACCTAGGATCAATCTCAACCGTCTATGTTCATTGATCTGACGGTTGATAAGACCCCTCCACTTGATATTTAATTGTCTGAACCCCACCCCATAGCCCCGTCTCATCTCTTCACTCACCCCTATCAAGAAACCCTAATCCCAGCCGCCCCCATATCCTCTGGTGAAACTCGCCGGCGGCGATGACAGTAGTTATGCCAATGACCACCAAAAATACACCAATAACTCCCCTCGTTCCCCTCTTTCCAACCATACCCTCAGCTCCCCTCGAATCAACGCCAAACTCGTCGAATCTTAGTTTAAAATTTTTCGGCCACCACACAACTCTTTTTGTTCACCACAAAAATTACACCATAAGACCGCCTCCTTGTCTTCTGTAAAACCCCCAAGGCCCCACCCCTCGAATATGGCCGGAACTTCTCGAATATCGATTTGAAGTTTTTCGGCTAAAACCCTAGTTTGCCCAAAATTCACCAAGTTGATACAACATGGTCCCCGGGCTTCCCTCGTGATGAATTCAGTGTCAATGACGTTCAAATCTTACTGGATAAGGTTTAATCTTGAATCTGAAACTGGCCGGTGAGTGTCTTTGGGTTCTTAGTATTTCTTTTTCTGATTAGGCAGCTATTAATTTCACTTGTTTTCTATTTTGTGCTCATTTGGTTTATCCCGGTTTGTAATGATCAATTACTTGAATTAGTCCATCTTAGCCTATTTCCATTCAACTCTAGGTTTTAGTTTAATTATTGTCTCTGATTATTAGTTCTTAATTCAGTGTGTTTTCCTTTAATTTTCTGATTTGGCATGAGTATAGATGATAATTCCTGTTTGATTTTTTTTAGGTAATTTTGTTCCAAGATTCTCTTTAGCTCAGTATAACTGTGATAGATTAGTTAATATTTTTAGCTAGTATAATTGTTCAGTTAGTTTAAATTCAGTTAGTTGCAATTAGTTTAGGTGTTTTGGATATAGCTGATTAGTTTTAGGTTGGTAGCCAATTGATTATTGTTCAGCTAAAGGATAGTTAGTAAGTAATTTAGAATATTCAAGGGCAGTTTAGGTATTCCTAATAAGGTAGAATGTTGTGGCTAAAATTAAAATGTTCTAGAATAGGACCTTAGTCACAATTTTATAAGTTTAAGGGTAGTGACTTGAGACACAAGGCAATAAATAGAGGTTTAAATGGCAATAAAAGGGGGGACTGTTTTGAAAAGTTAAAATCTGATACCCTCTTAGTTGAGACTATAAAAGGGCATCACTAATGCCTTGAGGAGAAAGTTTGGAGCCTTGAAAAATTCCCACCAAAATATTCTCAAAGCTCCTAGATCTGAAAATTCAAATTTCAAACTCCCTTAGACCTTAGGCTTCTCAAATTTTCGGAAAAACAACAAAAAATCAGAAAAAGTATTGTTATATCGAGTTCAATAGGCTGATATTGAATTTTGATCACTGATTTTCACCTTTTAGCACAACTACAATCACTGAAGTTCAAAGGGTTTTGAATTTCAATTTGAATGAGTTTTTTGGGTGTATTGGAGCTATTTGGTTTGATTTTGCATTGCAACTGATCGGTCGATATGCTTGGGATATTTGTTGATGTTGTTGTTTTGCAAGTTATTCCGGGTTGTGTTTGAGTGCATTTCTGGGTTGAGTTTGTTGTTTTGCTGTTGATTTGGATCTAAGTTGTTGCTGTTTAATATTGATGTCCATCCATCTGCTGCTACTGACCTCTCATTCTTCTTATATTTCAACATCCAGGTACACATTTGAACATTGTATTGATACAGCTTTGAAGTTGAAATGCTGCAATAAAATATATCAACCATTTGCTTTCCGGAAATTTATGTGGTCAAGTTGTCTTAGTAGAATAGTTAATAGATGATTTGTATTTGTTTAACTTTACTTTTGATTTGTGTTTACCTTGTATAATTGGACTAAAATGGACTGTGTGAACTGCTACTTATCAGATTCATATAAATTTTTGGTTACCTGTTAGGTTAATAGAATAGTTCACGCTAGTAGTAGTTAAGTCCCTGTTAGTTTTGTAGTAATTGGACTGAAATTTAGTTGTATGAGGAATTTTGAATATAGTTCACGTTAATACATGTTAGCATATGATGATTGGTCCTTGTAGTTAAAGATGAACTTATTGGACTGTTAAACTATCTTGACTGTGATTGTTAGATTATGTTTGATTAGTTTTGAGTATTAGCTCATACTAATTGCCAATTCAGGTAATATTACATCAATTGAAAAGAAAAGGAAAGTATAAGTGCGAATAGTACTGGAATTTGGGCTAGAGAACACTGGTTGTAGGCGTCAGTTATAATCTTGGCGTTTCTGATTGTTTTATTTTATTGTTAGTTTAATCATTGACTTCTCAAAGATAGTAATGGCTCCTCAGTTTTAGAAGCAAGACTGTGAGCTCTATTACACAAATAATGGCTCAAAACTGGGCTTGAACCTTAAATGACTCTGAATTAACTAGTTAGAATATAGTGGCGTTGGAACCTTTATCCTATTGGGCTCACACGCCAAGTCCAAAATTGCCACTTAACTCTGTAGCTAAAATGTCTACACCATCATGCCGTGGGCCTGGACCCCATCATCACAGACCCAAACGCTGACTTCAATATCTGCTCCAAATATCTTAGTAATAGTACATTGACATGTTGATTAATTAGGACTTTTTCTTTCTTTCTTTTATTGTTAGAGACACATAACAATAGAAATCATAGCCACTAGGTTTGCCTTTAATTAATAAAATGAGATGAGCCTCACTAAACAAAACACATAAATTGCGGGGCCCTCGGTAAATGCTTATACTAAAAATACTTAGAATTCGGGAGGGGCAGTTTAGCGAATTTCACGGCCTTCCCCAAAGACAATAACGCGTTAGTCACTTTAGGCACGTTTTTAATTAATTTTACCATCTTAAATACAGGTGCACATTTATGTGACCCAAATTCAAATCTCAACGAAGTCGAAATGTGTCAAAAATTGCGGGTGCATTTATGTGACGCGATTGGAGACATGTTTTCACGACGTTGCAATTCTCTTAAAATAATAATAATAAAAGCGGTTCAAAGTTAAAAACACACAGGCCAAAACATGTACTAAAATCAAATAAATTAGCCAAATATAGCAGTTGAGCGACCGTGCTAGAACCACGGAACGCGGGAGTGCCTAACCCCTTCTCCCGGGTTAACAAAATTCCTTACTTAGATTTCTGGTTCGCAACTGTAATACAGAATCAAACCTTTCCTCGATTCGGGATTCAAATCGGTGACTTGGGACACCATAAATTTCCCAAGTGGCGACTCTGAATCTCTTAATAAACGAATCCCGTTTCGATTGTCCTTTAATTGGAAAAACTCCTTTTATTATACCTCTTCCCCAGGTTGTAGTGGAGAAAAAGGAGGTGTGACAGCTCTGGCGACTCTGCTGGGGACACAAACCCAGAACTCCGGTTCAGGGTTTAAGAATTCGTGCTTAGAGTAATTGTTATGTTTGGCTTTATCTGATTTTCCTACATGTTTTCCTGCTGAATGTGCTAAATGTTTTACCGCTTTGATATTATTTGAACTGTATATATAAATTATGCCGAAACCTTTCTCTTCTCACCTCCGGGGATGTTCTTACTGGCTGAGACTCCCTATTCTGTTAGTGTCATACCCTGAAATAAGAAAGAGGCCGGACAAGTTACTAAGCCGGATGGCCTTTTGGTTCCCGGTACGTAGCCCCCTCCTCGACTCAAGTTGTCCTCTTGGGTACACAGTCTAGAACATATACCCAGGTTTTGAACTTGGAATAACTCAGCCTCATGTCGGATCCCTAGTAGGAGCGCTTATTTGCATCACGTGCATATGACTTAGGGGACTCAACACAGGGTTTGGGTCCGTCTAGGACAGGTAACCAGACATGAAAAAGACCACCCTGATGCATCTTACGTGTCGCATGTACATTTATTTGTCTCGCACTCGCATGCTGACCGGCTTGAATATTTGGAAAATTTGAAAAAAAAAAGAAAAAAAAAGAGAGAAATAGCAGTGTAGAGAGTTAATTCCCTATTTTAGAAAAACAACCAATATCAAAAAAGAGTCGAAACTCTGCCGAATTTTTGAGGAAAATGAAAAAGAAGAAAAGAGAAAAAGGAAAATTTGTTCTTACAAAAAATGGTTTGTTTTATTTGTCAATAAAAAAGAAAAAAAACAAAAGAGTTTTATTTTCAAATAGCTTGTTGAAAAGAAAATATAAAAAGAGTCCTGTTTTTCAAAATAGTGTATTTGTCAAAAAGAGTCTTGTTTTCGAGAATAGTTAGTTTATTTGACCGAACTACGCTGGTTTGATTCTCACTGGATGTGAGATACGTAGGCAACCCTCATCGAGTCCAACCACCCTTTTTGCGAAACTAGCCAAAAAACCACAATTTTAACTTTTGTCATGAATAAGTCTGGTGAAGCTATTCTTGTCTAAAACAAGCCGAATGACCCTAAAGGGGCGCCGGAAGGCTGCCTCTGCAAGAACAGCCACCCTGGGTCAGTTTTAACGGTTAGCGAGCACAGCCTTAAAATCTTCACCCGAAGTGATGAAAGTTCGTATCCGCGAAACTAGCTTTTTATTTTGAATCAAAATTTGAATGAAAAGAATGGTGTCATTTTTCCTTTAGGTCAAAATAAGTGAATAAATCACCTTAATAAATGTGCAGTATGAGCACGATTCAAAACGAACCTTTCTCAATCATGAATAAAATTCCTTTGGAGTTATGTCTATGGTGGAACGATATGGGCAAAGAAGGACAGAGCGAGGTCAACAAATATTTGAAAGGGCTTACCGGTTTATTGGAGATTGCACCTCGGGGAGACATCATCAGAGCTTTGGTCACATGTTGGGACCTGGCACACAATGTGTTCCATTTTTCGGACTTTGAGCTCACTCCGACCCTAGAGGAAATAGCTGGGTACATCGGAAGTGTCGAGGTTCCTTTAAGGCAAAAGTACTTGGTTGCCCCGAGAACCGTAGCTATACACAGATTCTTAGACTCTCTGAAGATAATCAGGATGGTTCACAACACGGATTTGGCAAATGGCTTTTGCACCCCACACTTCATATACCACAGATATGGCCAAGAGGGTTCAATAACCCGGAAAGCAAGATATGTAGCAAAGGAAACAGGCAAAAATGGGAGGAACATAGATGTTTTGCCTTTATGGTGGTCTTTTTGGGGAAGGATGGTAACATCGACATAAAAATCGCCGGGGTCGTCAGCACTTTAATGACTCAAGCCAAAAGCACTCTTGCACTTATGATATTAGCCGAAATCTTCCGTGCCCTTACAGCCTGCAAAGCTGGGGGAGACTTCTTCAAGGGGTGCAATCTACTGTTGCAAATGTGGATGACCGAACACCTGTGCCATCGTCCTCAGTTCCTGAGTTATGGGTCTACCGAGAAAACCTGTATAGAGTAGTTTTATACGAGGACTAAGGGGGTCAATTTGCCTGAAGGATTCACGGGCTGGACAACATACTTTTGGTTCCTCACTGCCAGAGATCGAGCTAAAGGAGAAGTGTCACCTGATTATCACGCTTGGTATAGAAGGGAAGTTGCATTTGGGAGGCCAGCCAAAAGGCCTCACCTCCAGGAGTTTGTCGAACCGTCGCAAGAACAGTGGGCTTGGTTAGCTGAAGAAAATGAATACAGAGCTAAAATAGGGGAATTGGAAAAGCAAATCTGAGACCTTCAGTTTGGGAACAGCGTACAAGTTGCGGTTGACGAGGGTGAGAAAAAGAAATTGGCCAAAGAGAATGAAGCCTTACGAGCCCAAATCCAAAAGATGAAGGTAGCAGCTGAAAGTCCTATCAGGAGTGCCAAAGATGCAAAGCTTATAGAAAACCTAAGGCAAAAAGTGAATGACTACAGTTTTGACCTCAACAAGGTAGAAAGAGAATTAGTCGGGGTTCGAAAACAATTGGCCAAAAATGCAGAAGAGCGAGCTCGCATGGTCAAACAGTTAAAAGAAGAATACGATAATGAGGTCACGGAATTAAGGGCAAAGGCTATCGCCACAGAGAATAAAAAGATCAAACAGGCAAAAGAATTCAAGGTTGAAAGAGAGCACTGCTACACGGCAGTGGCACAATTAGAAATGGACCTACAATAGCTCCAGGAACAAAATTAGCAGACTTTGGAGGCCAGGACCTGATAGATAGGGCGGTTGCTTCAAGAAAAGGGCATAATCAGAGAGAGGATCCTAACTATTGCTCACTACATTACCAGGAAATGCCAAATCTGCGAGAACATGACTCAGACTACCTTCTTTGCTTCGGTGATGATATTTTTGAAACAGATAATGAGTGACCAGGACCGGCTTCAAGGGGAACTTGCATATAGGCCCGCGGCGAGACCGAACGATGTCCCGCGGGCACCAGGAGCTTTAATATATTCATGATTGTCATTTGAGTCTGTATTTCCTTTCACTGAGTTAGTCAGTTGTCTGAGTCTGTATTTGCTTTTCGAGTTAGTCTGCATTTTCATTTTGAAGTAGAATAGTTGTTGGTGGAGTTTGTAGTTCATCTTGTCATGTAAAATCTGTTAGTTGTTTTAATGCGTCAGTCCTAAGTCCTTGTAATCGAAGTATTTTCTATCAGTAAAATTGAAAATTCCAAAAACATTTTTTTGCTTCCATTTTACATTCACTTGCATGAACTACGCTTGGTCTGATCATGATACGTAGGCAATCTCCATAGGATCCGACCGTAACCATACGAAAAGAGAAAAATAAATATGAGAAAAAAAAGAGAAAATAATATATAAAAAAAAGAGAGAGAGAAAGGAAAAACGGAAAAACAAGGAAAGATAAAGGGGAAAAAACAAGAGAGAAAAGGAAAAACAAGAGAGAAAAAACATGAGAGAGAGAAAATAAGAAACCAAACAAAAGAAACAATGACAGTACAAGAAAACAGGAACAATGAGGAAACAAGGGCAAAGAAAGAAAAGTTGCAATCAGGAACAAAAGAAAGCCGGGATGACACAAGAAGTCGAGCAAATGCATGATAGAAACCGTTAACTGCCTAGGTGCATTCATTCCCTAAATGTGCAGTTATCTATTTGTTAATGCCCTAACCGCTAATAACATTGTTGTTGATGATGAGTCCAGGCAAGTGGTTAAGTTGACTGGCATTCTGGCAACCTACTCATACAACACCCACTCTAAAGACAAGTCCAAATTGGTCAACCAAAAGCTAGAAGCAAGCATTGTCGACCCGTCTAGGGAAGAAGAAGTAGTGGATGTCAATGCCATGAAAGAGGAGATGTATAAGTTGAAGCAACAGATGGCAAAAATGTACCAGGCTTGGGCAAAGGGACACCCACTACCATCCTATCCTGCTAACTCTACCTACACCCCACCATTAGCTCAGCCACAAGGTCCTCCCACAGTGAATTCCTCTCCGGCCTACCCTACCTGCCAGCAATACTACGCAATTACTTCCCAAACACCACCACCACCACTACCCAAACAAATCCCATGCCCTGCACCACCAACCACTCCTGTTTTTGTGGCTCCCCCACCCGCCACATTACACAGATCTTCTAGTGAGCCCCTATTCCAAACCCAGGAAAACCACTATTACCCACCTGAACCCACCTTCAAACCTCCAGAGCCATACTCTTACACTCCCCGTCTTGATATCTCAGCTGAAGAAGAGAAGCCTCCCAAAAACCCTAAGCAGGAGGAGATGATACGAAAGGTGAAAAGCTTAGAGCAATCATTCAGAAATATGCAAGGTCTAGGAGGACAGGTGAGTGTGGCCTACAAGGACTTGTGCCTATTTCCCGATGTCCAGTTGCCTGCGGGATTCAAGTTACCCAAGTTTGATCTGTATGACGGACATGGCGATCCGGTAGCCCATCTAAGGGGATTTTGCAGTAAGATGAGAGGCGACGGGGGAAGGGATGAGTTATTAATGGCGTACTTTATTCAAAGTCTCAGTGGTGCTACTTTGGAATGGTACACGCGGCAAGATCATGCTCGATGGTACACCTGGGATGATGTGGCCCAAGCATTTGCAGGCCATTTTCAATATAATCTCGAAATTATCCTTGACCGTTTATCACTGACCAAAATTGAGAAGAAGCCCGGGGAAAGCTTCAGAGAGTACGGTTTTTGGTGCAGAGAACAGGCCGCAAGAGTTGATCCTCCGACGAAGGAAAGCGAAATGGTTGATTACTTCCTGCAGGCTTTGGAGCCGACCTACTATGGTCATCTGGTGTCGGCAGTTGGGAAAACTTTTAATGAGGTAGTGAAAATGGGAAGCATGGTGGAAGAGAGTCTCAAGTCCAACAAAATTATGAGCTATTCGGCGATTAAAGCAACTACCCAAGCTATCCAGAGTGGCACTGGAGGGGTATTGGGAAAGAAGAAGAAGGAAGATGTTACAGTAGTGGAATCGAGAGCTTGGTCCAGGGGTCCATCACCATATTATCACCAACCACGACCCCATCCCTAAACCTACCCACACACCCCATATGGCCCACCGCAACACTACTATCCACCTCCCGCCCCCCATTTCTCTATCCACCATGCCCAAACGTACCCCCAAACTCAGGCGCCATGGCGTGCACCCACCCCACAAAATACTTACCATACTCAAAACACCTACCCACCCCCGAGAGCCTACAAAAAACCCACCAGACCCAGTTTTCAACCTAACCCCGTTTCCAAGAATGATAGGTTGTAGAAGAAGAAGACATTCACTCCATTGGGAGAATCTTACACTAGTTTATACCAGAGATTAAGAAAATTGGGCATGTTAAGTCCGATTGAACCCAAAGTGCAAAATATTCCCCCAAGGAACCTGGACCACTCGGTGAGTTGCGAATACTGCTCAGGTGCCCCGGTGCATGATACAGAGAAATGCTGGCATTTGAAAACGGCCATCCAGAAGCTCATTGATACCCGCTGAATTGAGGTGCAGGCTCCAGAGACACCTAACATCACTCAGAATCCATTGCCAGCCCATCACGAGACCCATATGATTGAGTTAGTGCAAAAGGGAGAGTATAAGAAGCCTTCACAAACCGTAATGATGATCAGGGCTAGTGGGGACAGGTCAAATGAGAAACCAATCAGTGGGAGAGAATTGATCAAGGTAGAAAAGATAGTTAGAGAACCAGTGGTGGTGATAAAAAAGGAGCCTTTGAGCAGTGACGCAGTAAAACAAGAGCCAATTAAAGTGGTGGTGCCGGGAGCAGTTGTCAAGCCTGTTGTGATCGTGAAAGGGGCTCACACAGAGTCGGTTATCATCAAGCCAGTGACTCAGTTACCAATAGTCAGTGAAAAGGTCGTCCCATGGAACTACGACCAAGTGACCGTGACGTACAAAGGGAAGGAAGTTAAAGAAGAAGTTTGTGAAACCCATGGGCTTACTCGTTCAAGGAGATGCTTTGCCCCTAAGGAACTGAGAAAAGCTAAAGCAGCCAAAGATAATCCAGCACCAATAAAAAAGGCCGTAACTGAAGAAGAAGCAGAAGAATTCTTTAAAAAGATTAAGGCACAAGATTATTCCATTGTAGAACAGTTGAGAAAGACTCCGGCATAGATCTCATTGCTATTTTTATTGATCCATTCAGACGAGCACCGCCGGGCGTTGATGAAGATTCTGAATGAAGCCTATGTTCTTGATAAGATCTCTGTGAATCATCTGGAGAAAATAGCAAATAAGATTTTCGAGGTCAATAGGGTTACATTTTCTGATGATGAGCTACCTTTGGAGGGCACTAAGCATAATAGAGCGATCTACCTCACGGTGAAATGTGAAGACTCAGTGGTCACCCGGGTGCTAATTGACAACGGGTCCAATGCAAACATCTGCCCTCTCTCCACCCTGGAAAAGTTAAAAGTGGATAGTGAGAGAATCCACAAGAATAGAATTTGCGTGTGGGGATTTGATGGAGGAGGAAAGTACACAGTCGGGGATGTTGTGTTGGAAATGACGATAGGACCAGTTGAATTTACTATGGAGTTCCAGGTGCTCAACGTGGTTGTCTCTTACAATCTCTTATTAGGACGACCTTGGATTCATGCAGCAAAAGCAGTGCCGTCTACCTTGCATCAGATGGTCAAATTCGAGTGGGACCGGCAGGAAATTATGGTGCATGGGGAGGATAGTTCGTGTAATACCATTATGCCTTTCGACGAAGCTGAGGATGACAAAGGTCTATGGGTTTACCAAGTCTTGGACACAGTATCGGTTGCAAAGATCCCAGAAAAAGAGTGTATTCCTGTGCCCAGAATAGTTGTTGCATCTGTTATGGTGGCTTCGGAAATGATAAAGAATGGATTCTTACCCGGAAAAGGCTTGGGTGCTTCTTTGCAAAGCATCATACAGCCGGTATCTCTTCCTGGATACTTTTGGTTTAGGCTTCAAGCCCACTGCAGCTGACATAAGGCGAGCTAAGAAGATGAAAAAGAGAGCATGGACACTTCCAAAACCCATTCCCCACCTTTCCCATTCCTTTGTCCGGCCCAGTACTAAGAAGCGCCCAGCAACGGCAATGCCTAATTCTGTGGTGGTGGAACCCGACAAGGAGCTGATTGAGAGGTTTGAGAGACTGTTTGACGAGGTGAATGTGTTGGAGGCAGGAGAAGGTCCAAGAAAGGCCGATGTGCAGTTTGTGGGGCCCCATGCAAAGCTTAATAATTGGGAAGCTAGTCCTCTTCCTACCCAGAGGGAGTCTTGGTAGTTAGTTTTGATTTTCCTTTCAGTTTAATCTGGGTTATTTCCAAGGTTGTAATTCGGATGCTATGCTCCGTCCGTTTGGACGAGTTAAACCTTGTTATCTTACAATTAATGAAATGCAATTTCTTTCCTTTTTCATTCCTGATAGCCTTTATTTTGTCTTTCTTTTCTTTCTTGTACAGTCCCTTTTATGCTGGTTTCACTGATGTGTCATGCATGAGGAGTCTTCGGCCTAGTCTTGATTACCAATATAACTCCAAAATAATAATACAAGAAACTGAGTATGATGACGAGGTGGAATATGATGATAAGGAAGACTTTGAAGAAATCAGTAAAGAATTAAGCCGATTTGAAGAAAAACCCAAACCTAATCTGAATGACACAGAGGCAATCAATTTAGGGGATCAGGAGAATGTATGGGAAACAAAAATAAGTGTCCATTTGGAACCCCCAGCTCAGAGAAGAGATAATCAAAGCATTGTTTGAGTATAAAGATGTCTTTGCATGGTCATATGACGATATGCCAGGTTTAAGTACCGATTTGGTGGTCCACAAATTTCCCACCGACCCAGCATGCCCTCCTGCCAAGCAGAAGTTGAGGAAATTTAAAACAGATATCAGTGTGAAAATCAAAGAAGAGGTCAACAAGCAATTTGAGGCGAAGGTCATCCGGGTCACGCGGTATCGCACCTGGTTAGCTAATGTTGTGCATGTGCCAAAGAAAGATGGAAAGACCAGAGTGTGCATTGATTACTGTGATCTCAATAAGGCGAGACCAAAAGACAACTTCCCACTTCCAAACATCCATATATTGATTGACAATTGTGCCAAACATGAGATTGGTTCCATCATGGATTGTTACACGGGTTATCACCAGATTTTGATGAATGAGAAAGATGCGGAAAAGACGGCATTCATCACGCATTGGGGAATGTATTGTTATAGGGTCATGCCATTTGGGTTGAAGAACGCAGGGGCAACATACATGAGGGCGATGACCACCATGTTCCATGACATTATACATCGAGAAATTGAAGTCTATGTAGACGACATGATCATAAAGTCGAGGAAGCAATGTGACCATGTCAAGGACCTGAGGAAGTTTTTCCAGAGGCTCCGCAGGTACAAACTCAAACTTAATCCAGCGAAGTGTGCATTTGGAGTCCCGTCTAGGAAGTTGTTAGGTTCATGGTAAGTCGACGCGATATTGAGCTGGACCCGTCCAAGATAAAAGCCATTTAGGAACTACCGCCACCAAGGAATAAGAAAGAGGTGATGAGTTTGCTTGGCATGTTGAATTATATCAACAGGTTCATTGCCCAGCTCACAACGACTTTTGAGCCCATCTTTAAGCTGCTAAAGAAAGATGATGCGGTCAGATGGACTGATGAATGTCAAGTAGCATTTGACAAGATTAAGGAATATTTGGCCAGGCCACCTGTGTTGGTCCCGCCGGAGCCGAGACGACCCTTGATCCTTTATCTGACGGTTTTGGATAACTCTTTTGGTTGTGTACTGGGGCAGCATGATATCATAGGAAAGAAAGAGCAGGCTATTTACTACCTCAGCAAGAAGTTCACATCGTATGAGGTGAAGTACACTCAGCTTGAGAGGACGTGTTATGCCTTAACTTGGGTAGCACAGAAATTGAAACATTATTTGTCATCATATACCACTTATCTCATCTCTCAGTTAGACCCATTGAAGTATATTTTTCAGAAGCCCATGCCCACGGGGAGGCTCGCGAAGTGAAAAATCTTGCTCACCGAATTTGATATTGTCTACGTGACCCGAACTGCAATGAAAGCACAAGCGGTGGCTTATCATCTAGCCGAGAATCCAGTTGATAATGAATATGAACCTTTGAAGACATATTTCCCTAATGAGGAGACAATGCATGTTGAGGAATTAGAACAGGTCGAAAAGCCAGGATGGAAACCGTTCTTTGATGGGACTGCCAACACTAAAGGCGTCGGGATAGGAGCGGTACTTATTTCTGAGACAGGGCAACACTACCCTGTTACAGCTCAACTTCGTTTCTATTGCACCAATAACATGGCTGAATACGAGGCGTGTATTTTGGGTTTGAGGTTGGCTATAGACATGGGTGTCCAGGAAATCTTGGTCATGGGTAACTCGGATCTTCTGGTGCACTAGATTTAGGGAGAATGGGAGACACGAGACTTAAAGCTCATACCATACCGACAGTGTTTGCATGAACTTTGTCAATGGTTTCAGTCAATAGACTTCAGGCATATTCCAAGGACTCATAATTAAGTTGCCGACACTTTGGCCACTTTGGCATCAATGTTGCATCATTCAAATAAGGCTTATGTGAACCCGTTGCAGATTCAGGTCCGAGATTAGCATGCCTATTGTAACATGGTGGAAGAAGAGCTTGACGGTGAGCCGTGGTTCCATGATATCAAAGAATACCTCAGGATGGGAGTATATCCGGCACAGGCCACAGGGGATCAAGAGAGAGCAATTCGACGCTTGGCAAGCGAATTTTTCTTCAGTGGAGGAGTCTTGTACAAAAGAACTCTAGATCTTGGTTTATTGAGATGCATGGATGCTAAACAGGCTACAGTCATCATGACCGAGGTACATGCAGGAGTTTGTGGACCTCATATGAGTGGATATGTATTGGCAAAGAAGATTCTCTGAGAAGGTTATTGCTGGCTTACTATGGAACGGGATTGCATCGGTTTCGTGCGCAAGTGTCATCAATCTCAGGTACATGGGGATTTGATTCATTCCCCGCCATCAGAATTGCATACAATGTTAGCACTATGGCCTTTCGTTGCTTGGGGAATGGATGTCATTGGGCCGATCGAACCAGCAGCGTCAAATGGGCACAGGTTTATTCTGGTGGCCATTGATTATTTCACTAAGTGGGTTGAGGCAAAAACTTTCAAATCGATGACCAAGAAGGCAGTGGTCGATTTTGTACATTCGAATATCATTTGTCGATTCGAAATCCCGAAGGTAGTTATCACGGACAATGGTGCCAATCTCAACAGCCATCTGATGGCGGAGACATGTCAGCAGTTTAAGATTACGCACCACAATTTCACCCCATATCGTCCTAAGGTGAATGGAGCGGTCGAAGCAGCTAATAAGAACATCAAGAAGATACTTCGGAAAATGGTGGAAGGATCCAGGCAATGGCATGAGAAGCTACCTTTCGCCCTGTTGGGCTACCGCACTACTGTTCGCACTTCAGTAGGGGCGACTCCTTATTCATTGGTGTATGGCACTGAGGCAGTAACACCCGCAGATGTTGAAATACCATCCTCCGGATTATCGCCGTGGTAGAAATTGATGATGTTGAATGGGTCAAAGCCCGTTTGGAACAATTGATTTCGTCGATGAAAAGAGATTGGCCGCAGTGCATCACGGACAATTGTACCAACAGAGAATGGCAAGAGCATATAACAAAAAGGTGCGCCCGCAGAAATTTGAAGTAGAGCAATTGGTGTTGAGACGTATCTTACTCATTGGGCTGAAGCAAAAGGAAAGTTCGCCCCAAACTGGCAGGGGGCATTTGTTGTAACAAGGGTATTGTCCAATGGCGCATTATATTTGACAGATGTGGAAGGAAAATGTGTAGAAATGGCTATCAACTCTGATGCAGTCAAGCGATACTATGTATGATTCTTTGTCTAATTGTACTTGATTGTATTTGAAATATTTTTGAAATTGGAATGACGAAGGCATTTTATTCTGATATCCAAACACTTTATCCTTTGTTACCCCTTTTTTAGCCTTATTTTATTTTCTTTCGTACCCCTCTTTCGGAATCAATAGCAAAACTCGGAAGCCCGAGCGGGGAAAGTCAGCTGGGAAATAAGAAAAACAGTCCAAAAGCAAAGAAAAGGAAAAGAAAAAGAAAAGAAAAGAAAAGAAAAGAAAAAATAAAAAGAGAAAAGGAAAAAAAGAGAACAGAAAAAAAAGGAAAAAGAAAAGAAAAGAAAAAAAGAAAGGAAAAATTGAAAAGCAGAAAGAAAAGAAAAGTGGAAGAAACGAGAGATCACAACAACAAAGCAATTTCTATGATCTGAACTACGTTTGACTTGATCCCGAAAGGGTACGTAGGCAGCCTCTCTCTGAGGTTCAGTCACAACAAAATAAAACTCCAAAAGTCCCCAAGAAAGAAACTGGGGCAGAAGTTGTGGCTGTTGTAAGAAGTCTGATTCCGAAAGTTGTAATGTTAAACCCATTTTGAATTATGTTGAGCCTCTATACCCTTCTTTCTAAACCCCATCCAAAAGCCTGTATTACGGTCCAAAGAAAGTCCTTCCGATCAATCTTCAAGAAGTGCCAATGCGAGCAAGTAAAGTGATTCATGTTAGGGCAACACTCTGGTACCAGAAGGAAAATGATGAAAATGAGAGAGTCTTATTGGTGAAAACCCTCACGGGCGCCGTAAGGCGATGAGAGTTTAGAGAAATCAAAATGAGAGAGTCTCATTGGTGAAAACCCTCACGGTCACCGTAAGGCAAAGGGAGTTGAGAGAAATCAAAACGAGAGAGTCTTATTGGTGAAAACCCTCACGGGCACCATATGGCGAAGGTGAGTTTTCACATGGGTAAATGAAACAAGTCTGTGGCTGAAAGTTGCTCAAGACATTGAAAGATGAGCAAGATTTGTGTTTGGGTGAAAATCGGGGGATGAAAGTTCGGGGCAGCAAATGCAGCAATTGAAAGTAGATTGGTTGGGCAGACTAGGCCGGTTAATCCAAAATGCATGGCATGATCGATGCCACCAGTTGTCCCACTCAGATAAGTCTTCTTCTCTTCCTTCTTCATTACAAATCATTCGTTTTAGATTCTCTCTTTCCTTAACCTTCGAGGTCATTGCATTTCATTCTTTCGAGGTCTGTCTTTAAGATGTTTCAGTGTCAGTTCAGTGCAAAATAAAAGGGGGAAATATCAAGGCTAACTACCAGCTTCCCAGTTGTACAGCACAACAGGGACAGAATATATCAAAGATGTCAAAAGAAAGTAAGACATGAAGGACCACTGGAAGTTTTCATCGGTGGATTAATCAGATAATTGTGGAGGAGAAGCAAAGTTTCAGATAAAGGGATCAGAAACACAAAACAGCAATACGGGATAGAGTACCCGGGTCATCAAAGTCAGGGGGTTGAAAGTCAGTCAGGAAGTCGAGGTGGTTCAAGGCAAGTCCAGGGAAGCAAGTCGGAGTAGAACCGGAAGCAGGGACGTACCTAGCAAGAATGCTAGCAACTAACCACCATTTTATATTAACTTTCTCTTTGATTGAGACGGGGGCAAGAAATTTTCTTTGTTTGTTATTTTGTTGAAGTCAGGCGCCCACCTGGAGAACAAGGGAATACATTTCAAGTTCAGAAATCAGGCGCCCACCTGGAGAATAAGGGAATACTTTCCAAGATCAGCAATCAGGAGCCCACCTGGAGAACAAGGGAATACTTTTTAAGCTCAGAAGTCAGGCGCCCACCTGGAGAACAAGGGAAGTATAATGCAAATTTTATCTTTTAATATTTGGTAACGTAACGCGCCCAGTCATAAAACTGGGGCAGCAACTCTCTTTGTTTGTCTATTTTTGTTGCAATCAGGAGCCCACCTGGAGAACAAGGGAATACTTTTCAAGTTTAGCAATAAGGAGCCCACCTGGAGAACAAGGGAATACTTTTCAAGCTCAGAAGTCAGGCGCCCACCTGGAGAACAAGGGAAGTACACTGCAAATTTTATCTTTCAAGTTCTTAATATTTGGTAACATAACGCGCCCAGTCATCAAACTGGAGCAGAAAATTTTCTTTGTTCGTCTATTTTGTTGAAGTCAGGCACCCGCCTGGAGAACAAGGGAATACTTTTCAAGTTCAGCAATCAGGAGCCCACCTGGATAACAAGGGAATATTTTTCTAGATCAGCAATCAGGAGCCCACCTGGAGAACAAGGGAATACATTTCAAGTTCAGCAGTCAGGCACCCACCTGGAGAACAAGGGAATACTTTTCAAGTTCAGCAATCAGGAGCCCACCTGGAGAACAAGGGAATACTTTTCAAGTTTTAGCAGTCAGGAGCCCACCTGGAGAACAAGGAAATACTTTTCAAGTTCAGCAATCAGGAGCCCACCTGGATAACAAGGGAATACTTTTCAAGATCAGCAATCAGGAGCCCACCTGGAGAACAAGGGAATACATTTCAAGTTCAGCAGTCAGGCGCCCACCTGGAAAACAAAGGAAGTACAGTTCAAATTTTAGTTTTTAAATTTGTAGTATTTGATGACATAATATGCCCAGCCACCGAACTGGGTTAGAAAATTTTCTTTGTTTGTCTATTTTGTTGCAGTCAGGAGCCCACCTGGAGAACAAGGGAATACTTTTCAAGCGTTGCAGTCAGGAGCCCACCTGGAGAACAAGGGAATATATTTCAAGTGTCAGCAATCAGGGGCCCGCCTGGAGATTAGAGGCACATATTTCAAATTTCAGCAGTCCAGCATCACTCGGAGGAATGGCAAAACATCTCCGATCACAATGCAAGGCAACAACGCAAAAATTCCATCGAAAGAATACAAGTTCAAGGCAACACAAGAGCAAGTTGAAGACATAGATAGGACCTTTTTGTAATTCATAGATAATAGCTTAGGTTAGCTTCTTTTTATTTTAACACGGTGTAATAAGGAGGTCAGCGAGCAGAAGCAGCAGTGAAATTACAGCTCCTGGTAGTCCCAGCTACCAAACTTTTCCGAACTACACTGACCTGATTCTTTTTTAGCCAAGGATATGTAGGCAACCTTTGAAGTAGGGTTCGGTCAGACGATTTTCAAAATGCTTCACACGGAGTACTCGAACGGGCAAAAATAGCTCGTATCCGCTCACTTATCTTTGCCCGAGAACTCTTCGTGTTCCCAAGCAAAGAGGGGAAGCTGTGCGCACGTGATTTTTATCCTATATGAATTACTCCCAAAATTCAAAATAAAATAACTTCTTTTAGTTTTTGAAGTTTTGAGGATTTTTGTTGATTGTTTACATTTTTATCTGTGCATTTTAGTTGTCATAATTCATATACAAAATATCGTGTATCTATGCATTTAGAGTCTTAATTTCACATTTTAAGTTTAATTAGAAATTAATTGAAAATCAAAAAATGCAGTGTAAATTTGCACACTTTGATTTTTGAGCAGTTTTGTGTTAATTTTTAAATGAAAAGAAAATTAGAAAAGAAAAAGAGAGAAAAAGGAAGTATAGTATCCGTCCAAATGAAAATTGGTCCATTTGTGCATCAGCCCAATATAGTATCCTTCCAAACCCACTAAACCAGGCCCAACTTCTACCCCAAACCCGGTCCAAACGGCCAGCTCTGCTTAAAGTACCAAACAACGCCGTTTGACCTAGGATCAATCTCAACCGTCTATGTTCATTGATTTGATGGTTGAGAAACCCCATCCACTTGATATTTAATTGTTGGAACCCCACCACATACCCCCGTCTCATCTTTTCACTCACCCCTGTCAAGAAACCCTAATCCCAGCCGCCCCCATATCCTCCGGTGAAACTAGCCGGTGACGATGACAGTAGTTATACCAATGACCACCAAAAATACACCACTAACTCCCTCGTTCCCCTCTTTCCAACCATACCCTTAGCTCCCCTCGAATCAATGCCAAACTCGTCGAATCTTAGATCAAAATTTTCCGGCCACCACACAACTCTTTCCGTTCACCACCAAAATTACACCATAAGACCGCCTCCTTTTCCTCTATCGAACCCCCAAGGCCCCATCCCTCGAATATGGCCGGAACTTCTCGAATATCGATTTGAAGTTTTCCGACTAAAACCCTAGTTTGCCCAAAATTCACCAAGTTGATACCACATGGTCCCCGGGCTTCCCTCGTGATGAATTCAGTTTCAATGACGTTTAAATCTTACTGGATAAGGTTTAATCTTGAATCTGAAACTGGCCGGTGAGTGTCTTTGGGTTCTTAGTATTTCTTTTTCTGATTAGGCAGCTATTAATTTCACTTGTTTTCTATTTTGTGCTCATTTGATTTATCCCGGTTTGCAATGATCAATTACTTGAATTAGTCCATCTTAGCCTATTGCCATTCAACTCTAGGTTTTAGTTTAATTATTGTCTCTGATTATTAGTTCTTAATTCAGTGTGTATTCCTTTAATTTTCTGATTTGGCATGAGTATAGATGATAATTCCTGTTTGATTTTTTTAGGTAATTTTGTTCCAAGATTCTCTTTAGCTCAGTATAACTATGATAGATTAGTTAATATTTTTAGCTAGTATAATTGTTCAATTAGTTTAAATTCAGTTAGTTGCAATTAGTTTAGGTGTTTTGGATATAGCAGATTAGTTTTAGGTTGGTAGCCAATTGATTATTGTTTAGTTAAAGGATAGTAAGTAATTTTAGAATATTCAAGGGCAGTTTAGGTATTCCTAATAAGATAGAATGTTGTGGCTGAAATTAGATGTTCTAGAATAGGACCTTAGTCACAATTTTAGAAGTTTAAGGGTAGTGACTTGAGACACAAGGCAATAAATAGAGGTTTAAATGGCAATAAAAGGGGGGACTGTTTTGAAAAGTTAAAATCGGATACCCTCTTAGTTGAGCCTATAGAAGGGCATCACTAATGCCTTGAGGAGAAAGTTTGGAGCCTTGAAAAATTCCCACCAAAATATTCTCAAAGCTCCTAGATCTGAAAATTCAAATTTCAAACTCCCTTAGACCTTAGGCTTCTCAAATTTTCGGAAAAACAACAAAAAATTAGAAAAGTGTTGTTATATCGAGTTCAATAGGCTGATGTTGAATTTTAATCACTGATTTTCACCTTTTAGCACAACTACAATCACTGAAGTTCAAAGGGTTTTGAATTTCAATTTGAATGAGTTTTTTGGGTGTATTGGAGCTATTTGGTTTGATTTTGAGTTGCAACTGATCGGTCGAGTCTGCTTGGGATATTTGTTGTTGCTGTTATTTTGCAAGTTATTCCGGGTTGTGTTTTAGTGCATTTCTAGGTTGAGTTTGTTGTTTTGCTGTTGATTTGGATCTAAGTTGTTGCTCTTTAATATTGTTGTCCATGCATCTGCTGCTACTGACCTCTCACTCTTCTTATATTTCAACATCCAGCTACACATTTGAACCTTGTATTGATACAGCTTTGAAGTTGAAATGCTGCAATAAAATATATCAACCATTTGCTTTCCGAAAATTCATGTGGTCAAGCTGTCTTAGTAGAATAGTTAATAGATGATTTATATTTGTTTAGCTTTACTTTTGATTTGTGTTTACCTTGTATAATTAGACTAAAATGGACTGTGTGAACTGCTACTTATCAAATTCATATAAATTTTTGGTTACCTGTTAGGTTAATAGAATAGTTCACGCTAGTAGTAGTTAAGTCCCTGTTAGTTTTATAGTAATTGAAATGAAATTTAGTTGTATGAGGAATTTTGAATATAGTTCACGTTAATACATGTTAGCATCTGATGATTGGTCCCTGTAGTTAAAGATGAACTTATTAGACTGTTAAACTAGCCTGGACTGTGATTATTAGATTATGTTTGATTAGTTCTGAGTATTAGCTCATACTCATTGCCAATTCAGGTAATATTACATCAATTGAAAAGAAAAGGAAAGTATAAGTGCGAATAGTACTGGAATTTGGGCTAGAGAACACTGGTTGTAGGCGTCAGTTATAATCTTGGCGTTTCTGATTGTTTTATTTTATTGTTAGTTTAATCATTGACTTCTCAAAGATAGTAAAGGCTCCTCAGTTTTAGAAGCAAGACTGTGAGCTCTATTACACAAATAATGGCTCACAACTAGGCCTGAACCTTAAATGACTCTGAATTAACTAGTTAGAATATAGTGGCATTGGAACCTTTATTCTATTGGGCTCACACGCCAAGCCCAAAATTTCCACTTATCTCTGTAGCTAAAATGTCTGCACCAGCATGCCCTGGGCCTGGACCCCATCATCATAGACCCAAACGCTGACTTCAATATATGTTCCAAATATCTTAGTAATAATACATTGAAATGCTGATTAATTAGGACTTTTTTTTCTTTCTTTTATTGTTAGAGACACATAACAATAGAAATCATAGCCACTAGGTTTGCCTTTAATTAATGAAATGAGATAAACCTCGCTAAACAAAACACATAAATTGCAGGGCCCTCGGTAAATGCTTATACTGAAAATACTTAGACTTCGGGAGGGGCAGTTTAGCAAATTTCACGGCCTTCCCCAAAGACAATAAGGCGTTAGTCACTTTAGGCACATTTTTAATAATTTTACCTTCTTAAATACGGGTGCACTTTTATGTGACCCAAATACAAATCTCAACGAAGTCGAAATGTGTCAAAAATTGCGAGTGCATTTATGTGACACGATTGGAGACATGTTTTCAGGACGTTGTAATTCTCTTAAAATAATAATAATAAAAGCGGTTCAAAGTTAAAAACACACAGGCCAAAATATGTACTAAATCAAATTAATTTGCCAAATATTATAGTTGAGCGACCGTGCTAGAACCACGGAATGCGGGAGTGCCTAACCCCTTCTCCCGGGTTAACAGAATTCCATACCCGGATTTCTGGTACGCGACTGTAATACAGAGTCAAACCCTTTCCTCGATTCGGGATTCAAACTGGTGACTTGGGACACCATAAATCTCTCAAGTGGCGACTCTGAATCTCTTAATAAATGAATCCCGTTTTGATTGTTCTTAATTGGAAAAAAATCCTTTTATTATACCTCTTCCCCGGGGTGTAGTAGAGAAAAATGAGGTGTGACACTCCCTGCACGTGATATATTCTGGATTGAGGGTGCGGGATACCAAGAGATCCCCGGGACATGTATTTCTATATATTTGGGATACCAAGAGATCCCACGGCTTACTTATTGAGGATACCAAGAGATCCCCAGTGTATATGATGAGGATACCCAAAGATCCTCGGGATACCAAGAGATCCCTGGTGCATAGGATGAGGATACCAAGAGATCCTCGGGATACCAAAAAATCCTCGGCTATTATCCCTTGTTGAGAGCAGTATTCCTTTTATTGTCACCTTTGCTTTCTATTACTGTTGTTCCTTATTTATCTGGTTTAGATTCTCGTTGTAGACTTTATTTAAACTATTTCTGCTATCTTATTATTTATTATGTTTTATCTCAGTAGGGCCCTGACCTTCCTCGTCACTACCCAACCGAGGTTAGGCTTGGCACTTACTGAGTACCGCTGTGGTGTACTCATGCCCTTCTGCGCATGTTTTTTTTTCATGTGCAGATTACCCAGGTACCTCTCCTCAGGTGCACTATCCTTGAGGCGAGGAGTATACAAAAAATTCGAGGTATATCTGTCGCGTCCGCAGACCGGGAGTCTCTATTCTGTTCCATGCTTTAGTATCTAGTTTATTCCTTTCTATCAGTTGTTTAGATATTTTGGAGTTAGAGCAGCGTACTATGTTTCTATTAGCCTGTGGTTCATGTGAGTTTCCGGGTTTTGGGATTAAGTTGTAGACTTTCACATTTCTTTTGGGTTGTATAGGTCGAGCGACCTTATATGCAGTCATTATTTTACATATGTTTAGTTTTAATTAATTATTCTGCAAGTTATATTAAATTTCAGCATTGTTAGGCTTACCTAGTTGTAGGAACTAGGTGCCATCACGGCATGTTCATGGAGGGTGAACTGGGGTCGTGACAAGTTGGTATCAGAGCTCTAGGTTCATAGGAGTCACGGAACACAGGCCGGTTTACTAGAGTCTCGCTGATCAGTACGGAGACATCTGTATTTATCTACGAGAGGCTATGTAACTGTTTAGGAAAAATCTTCATCTCATTTGAATTCCTTGTCGTGCGATATTTTTGACATCAATTCTGAACTTATGTCTTCTATTCTCTCATAGATGGTGAGGACACATGCTGCACGAGATGACCAGGCACCTGTGCCCCCTACTGCAGCCGTCAGAGGCCAGGGCCGAGGTAGAGGTCGAGGACACGCACGTAGTGCAGCCAGAGCACCTGTGCAAGCTGCTGTCGAGGTACCACTAGTAGATCCAGCCGGAGCCCAGTCACCTGGCACACCTACTACTCTAGCGCTCCAAGAGACTCTGGCTCAGTTCATGAGCATGTACACTACCTTAGCTCAGGCAGGGTTGCTTCCCCTTGCTACAGCCACATCCCAGGCCAGGGGAGGAGCATAGACTCCCTCCGTCCGCACTCCTGAGCAGCGAGTACAGGTTGAGCAGGTTCCCGAGATTATTCATGCACTGCCTGCAGTGCCAGTTCAGCCCGAGGATGGGTCAGCTGCTTCAGAGGATGAGCAGCGAAGACTTGAGAGGTTCAAGAAATATGATCCCCCAGTGTTCAGTAGATTAGCATCAGATGATGCCTTGGGATTTCTAGAGGAGTGCCACCGTATTCTTCACACTATGGGCATAGTGGAGTCCAGCGGGGTTTCTTTCATTGCCTTTCAGCTTCGGGGAACCGCCTATGATTGGTGGCGTACTTATGAGATAGACAGTCCAGTCGAGGCTGCTACACTGACTTGGACCCAGTTCTCAGATATGTTTATGAGATAGTTTGTTCCCCAAAGTCTCAGGGATTCATGGCGCGCAGAGTTTAATCATTTGTGCCAGGGTGCTATGACCGTTTTGGAGTATGCTATCCGTTATACCAGGTTGGCCAGGCATGCACCGGCTTTGGTTGCTACAGTTCGGGAGAGAGCTTGCAGGTTCATTGAGGGTCTTATTCCACCCATCAAATCTAGCATGGCTCGAGAGTTGGAGATGGACATTCCTTATCAGTAGGTAGTGAGCATTGCTAGGAGGATTGAGGGTATGCTCGCCAGGGAGCGAGGGGAGAGAGAGGCCAAGAGGTCTCGAGAGTCGGGCCACAACTATGGTGCCCGTACCCCAGCAGCAGGTCGACATTGTAGGGGTTTTTTGGGTCGCACCATTCATTCAGCTCTTCCAGCAGCCAACAGTGCTCCAGCTCCGCCTATACCTCAGGAGCCTTACTATGCACCTCTAGTTTCCAACGCGCCTCCTGTACGGGGTGCTTTCAGAGGTCAGTCTAGCAGACCTGGCCCTAGCTAGTCACAGCCACCACGTCCTCTCAGAGCTTGTTTTGAGTGTGGTGACACCCGTCATATGGTGAGGGATTTCCCTAGACTTGGGAGGAGTGCACCTCCGCAGACTGCTCAGCCACAACATGCTCCTCAGAGTTCTCAGGCCATGATCATAGCTCCCGCTGCTACCCCATCTGCCCATCCAGCTAGGGGCGGAGGTCGGGGAGGTAGAGGTCGCTCTCGAGAGAGAGGCCAGGCCAGAAATTATGTTATTCATGCTCGCACCGAGGCTGTTGCCTCTGATTTTGTCATCACATGTATTATACTGGTTTGTCACAGAGAGGCATCGGTTCTATTCGATCCGGGCTCTACTTATTCTTATGTGTCTTCTTACTTTTCTCTGTATTTGCGTGTACCTCGGGATTCTTTGAGTGCACCCGTTTATGTTTCTACTCGTGTGGGAGATTCTCTTATTGTGGACCGCATTTATCGGTCATGTTTGGTTACTATTTGTGGTTTTGAGACCAGAACGGATTTATTGTTACTCGGTATGGTTGACTTTGATATTATTCTGGACATGGACTGGTTGTCGCCCCATCATGCTATTCTTGATTGTCACGCCAAGACCGTGATGCTGGCTATGCCAGGTATTCTGTGTATTGAGTGGAGTGGTACTTTAGATCACAATCTCAGTAAAGTTCTCTCTTTTCTTAAAGCTCAACGTATGGTTGAGAAGGGGTGTGCCGCGTATTTAGCTTATGTGAGGGATGTCAGTGTTGACACCCCTTCTATTGATTCAGTTCCAGTGGTACGGGATTATCCTGATGTATTTCCAGCTGATCTTTCGGGCATGCCGCCCGATAGAGACATTGATTTTGACATTCCCATATCCATTCCATCGTATCGCATGGCTCCTCCTGAGTTTGAAGGAGTTGAAGGATCAGTTGCAGGAATTGCTTGGTAAGGGTTTTATTTGACCTAGTGTTTCACTGTGGGGTGCTCCTGTCTTGTTTGTGAAGAAGTAGAATGGTTCTATGAGAATGTGTATTGATTATCGCTAGTTGAACAAGGTTACAATGAAGAACTGTTATCCTTTGCCTCGTATTGATGATCTGTTTGACCAGCTTCAGGGCGCACAGGTGTTTTCTAAGATTGACTTGCGCTCAGGGTACCATCAGTTGAAGATTCGGGAGCCAGATATCTTGAAGACTGCCTTCAGGACTCGGTATGGTCATTACGAGTTCCTTGTTATGTCATTTGGGCTGACCAATGCCCCGGCAGCTTTCATGCATTTGATGCACAGTGTATTCAGGCCATATATTGACTTATTTGTTATTGTTTTTATTGATGATATACTGGTATATTCCCGGAGTTGGGAAGATCATGAGCAGCACTTGAGGACAGTGCTTCAGACCTTAAGGAAAAGAAGTTATATGCAAAGTTCTCAAAATGTGAGTTTTGGCTGAGTTCTGTGCCATTCTTAGGCCATATGATTTCGAGTGAGGGTATTCGGGTGGATCCGAGGAAGATAGAGGTCGTACAGAGTTGGCCCAGGCCTTTCTCAGCTACAGAGATTCGCAGTTTTCTTGGTTTGGCGGGCTACTACCATCGCTTCGTGAAGGGATTTTCATCGATTGCAGCCCCTATGACTAGATTGACCTAGAAGGGTGCCCCATTTCAGTGGATAGAGGAGTGCGAGGCGAGCTTTCAGAATCTCAAGACAGCTTTGACTACAGCCCCTATCTTGATGTTGCCTACCAGTTCGGGATCTTATAATGTCTATTGTGACGCCTCGAGAGTTGTCCTTGGAGCGGTGTTGATGCAGGATGGTAGAGTGATTGCCTACTCGTCCAGATAGTTGAAGATACATGAAAAGAATTATCCGCCTACTCGTCCAGATAGTTGAAGATACATGAAAAGAATTACCCTATCCATGACCTTGAGTTAGCTGCCATTGTTCATGCCTTGAAGATCTGGCGTCACTATTTGTACGAAGTGCCTTGTGAGATCTATACTGATCATTGGAGTTTGCAGCACTTACTCAAGCAGAAGGACCTGAATATGCGTCAGAGGAGATGGTTAGAGTTGTTAAAGGATTATGATATCACTATTCTATATCACCCCGGCAAGGCCAATATGGTGGCAGATGCCTTGAGTCGCCAGGCAGAGAGTTTGGGCAGTTTAGCATATTTTCCAGCTTCAGAGAGGCCTATGGCGATGGATGTTCAGGACTTAGCCAGTCAGTTTGTGAGATTGGATCTTTCGGAGCCCAGTCAGGTTCTAGCCTGTGTGGTCTCTCGGTCTTCCTTATTTAATCGTATCCGGGAGCGACAGTATGATGACCATCATTTGCTTGTCCTTCAAGACAAGGTTCAGCGTGATGATGCCCGAGATGTGACCATTGGAGATGACGGGGTATTGAGGATGCAGGGCCGGATATGTGTGCCCAATATTGATGGTCTTCGAGAGTTGATTCTAGCAGAGGCCCATAGTTTGCGGTATTCCATCCGTCCGGGTGCCGCGAAGATGTATCAGGACTTGAGGCAGCACTATTGGTGGAGGCGGATGAAGAAAGATATAGTTGGTTATGTGTCTAGATGCCTCAACTACCAGCATGTGAAGTATGAGCACTAGCGCCCGGGCGGGTTGCTTCAACAGATAGAGATTCCGAAGTGGAAATGGGAGCGCATCACCATGGATTTTGTATCTGGGCTCCCACGGACCTTGAAGAAGTTTGATGCCATTTGGGTCATTGTGGATCGATTGACCAAGTCCACTCATTTTATTCCTATGTGTACCACTTATTCATCGGAGCGGTTGGCGGAGATTTATATCCGGGAGATCGTCCGTCTGCATGGTATTCCAGTTTCTATTATTTCAGACAGAGGTACTCAGTTTACATCGCGGTTCTGGAGAGCCGTGCAGCAGGAGTTAGGCACTCGAGTGGAATTGAGCACAGCATTTCACTCCCAGACAGTTGGACAGTCCGAGTGCACTATTCAGATTCTTGAGGATATGCTCTTTGTGTGTGTGGTTGAGTTTGGAGGGTCTGGGGATCATTTCTTGCCATTGGCGGAGTTTGCTAACAACAACAGTTATCAGTCCAACATTCATATGGCGTCGTATGAGTCTTTATATGGTAGGAGGTGTAGATCTCCGGTGGACTGGTTTTGAGCCGGGCGAGGCTAGACTATTGGGCACCGAGTTAGTTCAGGATGCGTTGGAGAAGGTTAAGATGATTCAGGATAGACTCCGTATAGCCCAGTCCAAATAGAAGAGTTACGCGGACAGAAAGGCTCGTGATGTTTCATATATGGTTGGTGAGCGGGTTCTGCTTCGGGTTTCGCCTATGAAAGGTGTCATGAGGTTTGGGAAAAAGGGAAAGTTGAGTCTGAGGTTTATCGGCCCTTTTGAGATTTTGAGGCGAAGGTTGCTTATGAGCTTGCCTTACCTCCCAGTTTGGCCGGGGTTCATCCGGTATTCCATGTTTTTATGCTCCGGAGATATCACGGTGACCCGTCGCACGTGTTGGATTTCAGTTCAGTCCAGTTGGACAAGGATCTATCTTATATCGAGAAGCCAGTGGCTATATTGGACAGGCAGATCAGAAAGTTGAGGTCAAAGAACATTGCGTCAGTAAAGGTTCAGTAGCGGGGCCAGCCAGCCGAGGAGGTGACTTGGGAGACCGAGCAGGATATGCGCAGCAGTTACCCTCATTTTTTCACTACTTCACGTATGTTCTCTATGCTTGTTCGAGGACGAACGAATGTTTAAGTGTAGGAGGATGTGACGACCCGGCCGGTTGTCTTAAGAATTAATGCCACGATCCCTATTAACTGCTTCCCCTAAGTTTATTTTTGCTATTTTGGTTTGCCGGGACGTTCAGTGTTGCGTTTCGGAGAGTTTTGGGACACCTCGTCCCTAAATGAGAGCTTAAGTGTTGGAAAGTGGTCCGTAGTCGGAACAGTGTGAAGACAACCTCGGAATGGAAATTCGATGGTTCCGCTAGTTCCGTTAGGTGATTTCGAGGTTGGGAGCGTGTTCAGAATGTATTTTGGAAGTCCGTAACTCATTTAGGCTTGAAATGCCGAAGTTTGAATTTTTGAAGCCTCTGGTCCGATAGTGAGTTTTTGATCCGAGGGTCGAATTGGAATTTCGGAATTTGCAGTAGCTCCTTCATGTCATTTGGGATATGTGTGCAAAATTTCAGGTCTTTTGGACGTGTTTTTGTTAGGTTTTTTATCGAAAGCGTGTTTAACAAAATTTGAAGTTCTTAGGTTCGAATCTTTGATTAATTCGAGTTTTTAGCATTTTTTTTAGGTTGTTTAAGGATTGGTACAAGTTCGAATGATGATATGGGATATGTCTGTAGGTTTGGTTGAGGTCCCGAGGGCCTCGGGTGTGTTTTGGATGCTCAACGGAGCAATTCGGAGTTTGAAAATGCTGCAGAAATTCTCAGCTGTTGCAGGTCTAACTTTCTTCTTCGCGTTCGCGAAGAACCCATCGCATTCGCGTAGCAGTAGCTCTACCCTTCTTCACGTTCGCGTTCGCGTCCTCCTCCACACGTTCGCGTAGAGTAATTCTGGAGGAGGACCAGGCCCTTCTTCGCGTTCACATATTTGCTTCCGCGTTCGCGAAGCTTCGCTAAATTCCTCTACGCGTTCGCGTTCGCATAGCTCATGACCCCTAGGTCATCGCATTCACAGTCCTACCTTCGCGATCGCGAAGGGCATTTTTGGCCACTTAAATTTTCCTTCTTCGCGAACGCGAGATCCTCTCCGCATTTGCGATGCTTTATGGGTCTGAACAGTACTTAACATTCAAAAATGAGGATTTTGCCATTTTTATCAAAATACAAGTTTGAGAGCTCGGATTTGGGGGAAATTTCGAAGGTTTTTCAAAGGCAATCACTGGGTAACGATTCCCTACTCTCTTATGCTTAAAGCCCACTAATCTAACCACGAATTCATCTTTAATTTCGGATTTTTGAATGAAAATTTGGGGAAAACTTCTTAGACCAAACTAATGGGTTTTGAGTGAGCATTTGACCTCCGATTTGGAAGATTTTTATATGGTTAGACTCGTGAGAGTACGAGGGTTCTGAAAATGTAAAAATCATTCTATTTCGAGGCGTTGTCCTGAGGGGCATTTTGGTCATTTTACCTATTTTCGCGCCCTAGCTTTAAATTTAATAATGGAATCAGTTGTTTGTAATATTATTTACGATATGTACTTGAATTGAATAGATTTGGGCCATTTGGAGTCGGATACTCGTGGCAAATGTGTGGTTCCTATTTGATTATTGAGCCAGTTCGAGGTAAGTGGCTTGTCTAACCTTGTATGGGGGACCTTTCCCCTTAGGACATGATCTTTGAATATTTGAATGCCTCGTACGTGAGGTGACGAGCGCGTACTAGAGCTAATTGTTGTAAACCAGTTTCTACTTGAAGTATTTAAATTGAGATTTCCTGTTTACTTGTTCATTTTAGAATGTAAGTTTAAACCTGTGCTAGCTCAGAGAAGCATGTTTAGCTGACTTACTTACTTAATTGTTTAACTGTATTATTTGTTCTCTGTGAAGCATGTTAGGCTAGAAATTACTATTACTTGTACTGATTTAGTATTATTCTGAGATTATGAGTTGTTGTTGGTGTGTGTTTAATTTGGGACTACGGGACGGCTTCCCGGGAGATCCCCCTGTACTTGATATATTCTGGATTGAGGGTGCGGGATACCAAGAGATCCCCGACACATGTATTTCTATATATTTGGGATACCAAGAGATCCCTGGCTTACTTATTGGGATACTTATTATGTTTTATCTCAGTAGGGCCCTGACCTTCCTCGTCACTACCCAACCGAGGTTAGGCTTGGCACTTACTGAGTACCGTTGTGGTGTACTCATGCCCTTCTGCGCATATTTGTTTTTCATGTGCAGATTACCCAGGTACCTCTACTCAGGCGCACTATCCTTGAGGCGAGGAGTTATACAGAGACTTCGAGGTATATCTGTCGCGTCCGCAGACCAGGAGTCTCTATTCTGTTCCATGCTTTAGTATCTAGTTTATTCCTTTCTCTCAGTTGTTTAGATATTCTGGAGCTAGAGCAACATACTATGTTTCTATTAGCATGTGGTTCCCGTGAGTTTTCGGGTTTTGGGATTGAGTTGTAGACTTCCGCATTTCTTTTGGGTTGTATAGGCCGAGCGGCTTTATATGCAGTTATTATTTTACATATGTTCAGTTTTAATTAATTATTCCGCAAGTTATATTAAATTTTCCACATTGTTAGGCTTACTTAGTTGTAGGAACTATGTGCCATCACGGCATATTTATGGAGGGTGAACTGGGATCGTGACAATGCATATGACGGTAACAGCTCACCTATACGATTCAATGGCATTTTGAAATTATTTAAACTATATCTAACTACATGAAAAGCTAACGACAAGGAAAAAACGAAAAAATAAAATAAAATGAAGACAACAGTACGGGAAAGGAAACAAAAAGGGATATCATGATTTTTTTAATTAACATGAAACAAGCAAAATTACACATACACATATAACTGGCGCAGCAAGAATGAACGAACAAAAAACCTTTCTCATTTCTTTTCTTCCGTCATCAAAATTATCCCAAACCTTCATAAACACAAGGTTACGGTAGAACTGAAACTTGAGACTATGAAAGTGATTAAATAGAGCACAGATATTACACATATCTACTTAAGTGTCCATTTGAAATAAATTTAATAAAAGGGTGTGAAAATCAGTTTCAAAATAATCAAACACAATTACTAAGGCAACATGATAACAAATACATAGATTTCAAGCTATAAAAAAAACAGTAGAAACAATATGGAGACGGGACCTCAATACAACTTGTCTCACTACTATGAACTCGAAAGGAAAGCTGAAATACAGCAGCAAAGAATCGAACCGGTACCGCGAACCAACAATGAAACTCGATTTGGCGACGGAAATCTCCAATCGGCAAACTCACTCAGAACCAACAGTGTTCAATCGCCAACGAAATGGAACTTTGACTGAAATCGACTCACTCAAACTCGATTGAATCCCATGGTTTTTTTTAAATCAGAAATCAGAAGAAGAAACCAGAAATTGACATGAAAATCAGAAGGTTCGAATCTGAAATCAAAATAAGAAAAATCTTGTCTGTTCCTTCTTTGGGTGTATGTGCGTGTGTGTATCCATTTCTAGCAGTAAGGACGATGGGTGAGGGTGATGCTCGCCGGAGATAGCAGATTCGTGTCGAGCGGAGGTCTAGGGGTGGGGACTGTTGGTGGAAATGGCTGAGCGTTCGAGTATGTGCATTCAAACGCTGAAGAAGCTGATGCTTACACTTGGGCATTTTTTATTTTTGTTGAAGAAGAATCGATGTTTAGGGGAGGATGGTCGTTTCAAGTCCAAAACGGCGGATCTTAGTCTCTTTTAGGTCTCTTAGGCGTTTCTTTTGGTTTCTGCTCTGGTTGTTTTGCTTTTAACGAAGATGATGGTTCGGGGGGGTCGTGTATTTGGTGTTCGGCGGCGTATTATCTGTGTGTCTCTGTCTAGGGGCTGGTCTAGGGTTTTTATTTAATTTGCTATATATTTGGAGAATGAGTCGGGTTAGATGGGCGGGTTTATGCTGGGTAGGGGCGAATTTGGGATTATATTTTGGCTTAGCCTCAATTTGGCCCAAATTGAATTTAAGATCAAGCTTTTTTAATTGGAATTTTTAACTCCTATAGCAAAGGTTAACACCTTATTTATTTTAAGTAAATACCGTTTAAAAAAATTATATTTTATAGATACCTTTTAATATTTATAGCAAAATATCGAATTTTGGCTACCTCCTATTTCTAAGCTACTAAATACGCTATTCAGTTACACTATTTTCTTTCTCTCTCTACTTTGATAAATGTCATTATCTTCCCCCATTCCCTGAAAACATGATGCTCAATCTCAAAATTTCTCTCACCCGCATCACCTACCATTAGTGTTTCTGTTTTAATCTTTTTGTTTTGGCTCAGTTAGGAGGCAGAGGAATAGGCTGGCCAAGTAAAACTCGGAGTATCTTGCACGTTTAAGAGATAAGAGTTTTACAAGTGTTGAATCTTTATTTTGAATCTTAATAACCTGCATGCCTGCGTCCTTTTAGGGACATTGATAAAAGGAATGATACAAAGAAGAAGTGCCTTAAATAAATACCATTGAATCTCGCTGCATTTCATTTGCTATCAACTAGCAGTGTAATCCCCAAATCGGCTATTGTACAGGATGCGTGAGAACAGTGAGATTCAGGGTTTTTGCTCGACGGCAGATTCGCCGAAATTAGGGTTTGTTCTTGAACAAAGACGACGGAGTTTGGGGCTGAGCAACTTAATTTTCTGTTAATATATTTCAATGTATCACGCTTATTTTCATGTATTTCATTGTATTCATTATCTTTTTTTCATTGTAATTTAACGTATCTCACTGTATTCCATCTATTTTATTGTATTCACTGTCTTTTTTTCATTGTATTTCAATGTATCCCGTTGTATTCTATGTATTTTATTGTATTCATTGTCTCGCTATATGGCATAAATATATTCATATAATTTTTTTAATTAATATAATTTATGTATTCATATGTATTATATAATTTCTCTAAAGATTGCTATGTTTTGGGGGTATTTTTCAATTGAGAATCTTATTTATAACTGGAAATACAAAATTTGTATTTTATAATTGAGTTTGTTGAGTTATATTAGGAGTCTATTATGTTAATTGATTCACTTTCCATTTAAAATAGTGTAATCCCCTATTTTACACCTGAATACAGTTGAATACAATAATTTGTCCAGTTGTAATCCCATGTTTCACGCCATGAATACAGTCGAATACACTCAAATACAACAACTGATTAGCTGGACTTCCCTGATTCACGCTAATTTTTGCTATTGTATTCATGAATACAGTAGCATAAATATATTTAATACATCTTATAACAACAGAAAAAGTATCTACAATCTTGTGATGACCTGGTCGGTCGTCTTAAGAATTTATGCCCCGATCCCCTATTAACTGCTTCCCCTAAGTTCATTTCTGCTATTTTTGTTTGCCGGAACGTTCGGTTTTGAGTTTCAGAAAGTTTCGGAACACTTAGTCCCTAAATGAGAGCTTAAGTGTTGGAAAGTTGTTCGCAGTCAGAACAGCATGAAGACGGCCTCGGGATGGAAATCAGATGGTTCTGTTAGCTTCGTTAGGTGATTTCGGGGTTGGGAGCGTGTTCAGAATGTATTTTGGAGGTCCGTGGCTAATATAGGCTTGAAATGCCGAAGTTTGAATTTTTGAAGTTTCCGATCCGGTAGTGAGTTTTTAATCCGATGGTCGGAATGGAATTCTGAAAGTTGCAGTATCTCCGTCGTATTATTTGGGTCGTGTGTGAAAAATTTCAGTTCATTCGGAGGTGATTTGGTTAGGTTTTTTATCGAATGTGTGTTTCGGAAGTTTTGAAAGAACTTAGGCTTGAATTCGATGTAATTTGATGGTTTTGGTATTGTTTGAGGTGTTTTAATGATTGGGACAAGTTTGAATGATGTTATAAGAGGTGTTGGTACTTTTGGTTGAGGTCTCAGGGGCCTCGGGGTGATTTCGGATGGCTAGCGGGAAGTTTTGGACTTGTGAAATTTGGAATTTGCTGCTGCTTCTGGTATTTTTGCTTCTGCAGATTTGGGACCGCAGAAACGATCTCATAGGTGCGGAAGGGGAGGTCGCAGGTGCGAAGTTTGGATTGGGAAGCTATTTCCGCAAAAGCGGATAAGGAGGCGCATCTGCAGTATCGCAGATGCGGCATTGGTAATCGCAGAACCGAAGTTTTGCCTTAGAGAATTTTTCGCAAAAGCGGAGCTTGGTCCGCAGAAGCGGAAGCCCCAGATGCAGTTCTAGACCTTAAGTGAATTTTCGTAAAAGAAGAAGGTGGACCGCAAAAGCGAAAGTCGCAAAAGCGAGAATTTCACCGCAGATGCGGTTTTGCCTGGTCAGAAATATTAATGTTCATCTTCGCGAATTTTTGAAGGATTTCTCATTCTAACATCGGACTTGGAGTATTGTGGGCGATTATGAAGAGGGTTTTCAACGGGCTTCGATAAGGTAAGGATTCTTGGACTTAAAATACGATTTTATGGTGCAAATACATTGATTAGGACTGAAAACTTAAGAAATTAATGGACAAAAATGGTGATTTAGGGCTTGAACTTAAGAGAGCAAAAATTGAGGATTTGAGAGGCCATTTGGACTCTGATTTCAATGTTCTTATTATGTATAGACTCGTGAGAGTACGAGGGTTCTGAAAATATTAATTTTATCCGATTCCGAGACGTTGGCCTGAGGGGCATTTTGGTCATTTTACCTAATTTCGCCACTTAGCTTTAAATTAAATAGTATAATCAATTGCTTGAGATGTTATTTATGATATGTAATTGAATTGAATTGATTTGGGCCATTTGGAGTCCGATACTCGTGGCAAAGGCGTGGTTTCTAGTTGATTTTGTACCGGTTTGAGGTAAGTATCTTGCCTAACCTTGTGTGGGGGACTTCCCCTTAGGATTTGAATCTTCTTTGTTGATTGTATTCCTTGTTCGCGAGGTGACGAGTGTGTGCTTGGATTTATTTGTGGAAAATTATCCCTTTTAGGCTCTTAGATCCTTGTAATCACCGAATATGAAGTTGTTCTTGATACGATTGAGTTCCCTGTTATTAGTTTCACCCCAACATGACTTACTTGGAATTTATTTTCCCTTTTTGGTTATTATTGTTGCCTAATTGATTCTTTACTTGTTTAACTATAGACATTTACCCTTCTATAGTCACATTATCATTCGTAACTGCTTGTCTTTATCTAGAAAGCATTATTTCTTTCTCTCGTGTAATTAATTGGTCTTAATTGGAAAGAAGTTAGATATCCTATGTTCAGTTGATATTTCCCTAATTGTAATTAATTGATTCATGATTAACTTCCTTGTTGTTCAACTGAGTATTATGGAATCGTTATTTCGTATTATTTCCCCTTGTTGGGTTGTTCTTATTGCGCTTAGTATTTCTCTGTTACGGCTATTCCTTATGAGTTAGTTGTACCGTCTTTGGTGAGCAGAAATACCTGAGTTGATTCTCTTATTTTGTTCCTGTAAATATTGTCATTTGTTGTGTGGTATTTGATACTATAATGCACGAGGTTTCTACTGTGCGGTTGTTGATACTATGATGCACGAGGTTTCTGTCGTGCGGCTGTTGGTACATGTGATGCACAAGGCCTCTGTCGTGCTATCGTTGTTGAAGGGTTGCACGAGGTCTTTGCCGTGCTATTGTTTCTATCGATGTTTTGCACATGCGGCGTAATAAGGGGGGATATGTTATATGCTTATATGTGGGTTGCGTATGTGGCGGAATAAAGTGGGAACTTTGTGATGCACGTGTGGTGAAATAAGGCGGTGCCTATTATATTATTACTTGCACGCGTGGCGTAATAAGGTGGGCTATGTCAGGGGTTGATTGTAAAGAATTGTGACGGCCTGTGGAGGCATTCCTATTTGTTTAATATTGTGATTGTGGGTTGTTTACCTGTATGAGCTTTACCGCTTGGGAGTTGTGAAGAAACATTCGTACGTGCGGTCCGTTCTCCTTTTCATGTTTGATAGTTTGTAGAATTCTTGTCAAAAATACTTGCACAATCATACACGTAGCTGGATGCCCCATTAGGGGTGAATTCCTTCCGATTTGCTAAGGGTGGAGGTACGCCCTCGTTCATCCATTATATATGTGAGAGTGGTCCTAGTTAGCCAGTTAGTTGTCAGCATGACCGTGAGATTGATGGGGCACAGGATGCCAAGTGTTAGATTGCATATGTTGGGTTTTTCGTGAGTTGTGGTTGGTCAGAGATTTTTTGGTAGAATTGTGGGAAGAGTTGAATGAGGCCTATTGTGAATGTCATTGTAGGATATGAGTTATTGACTTGTTTTTTCCCCTTGTTGTGTTGTGACCTTAGGATTTAGATTGTGATTTTGCAGTCATTTCGTGTCATCATTTATTATATTCTCGTTGTTACTTGTTATCTTTGTCATGATCCCATTCCCGGTCGTGATGGCGCCCGACCGCAAGGCTAAGCAAGCCCGACCAATCATAAAAAAAATGGCATTCCAGCTCAATAAGAAGGAATTCAAGATTTAAAACAACCAGTTTCATAACAAAACTCCCAGTCAGGGATAAGCAACACGATTTAGAACATAGCTGAACAACAATCCACCTAAAATTGAGGGGTCACGAATA
>MDKF010709408.1:0-15439 GCA_026770625.1 Nicotiana glauca | reverse complement strand
GACATAATGAAGAAATGTTGTAGAACTTAACAATAATGAAGAAATGTTAAACAAATTTTGGATTGCATTTGTATAGGATTGTAACCTCTTTATATAGAAAACGTAGAGCCGGGAATTTTTTTTTTTTAGATATACAACGCCAACTTATTTGGCGTTGTACTTTCTCAGAAATTATTGAAGTATACAACGCCAGTTTTTCTGGCGTTGTATGTGGGGGGAGTGATACAACGCCAGAAAAGCTGGCGTTGTACATTAACGGCGTTAATGTACAACGCCATCTTTTCTGACATTGTATATAGTATGGTTTTTTTTTAAAACTTAAATACGTTTTTTGAATTGTAAATACACCTATTTTGGTTCCGGACTCCTGTTGAATCAACTATTTCGAGTTTAACTTTTGGAACCGATTTCATGTCACTTCCTTTTCCTGATTCCTTTCACTTCACATGCTTCATATGCATACTTGTATAAAATGGCGAATACTGACTTGATCTTGCTGATTTATTCTAGGCCAGCTACGACTCTATCTGTGGGTATAAAGAACACAAAAGAACCGGGAGCTGCTTCAAACAATGCAATTTCAGCTGTCAGTTGACCTCTCTCTACTCGCTTTTGTTGGGGCATTGTATATGGGTAAAACCGAGCCCATGGGATGTCTCGGTTTCTAATGAAGTGAACGGGGCAAGAAATGTGAAGGCAAGGAGCCCCTCGATCTGGGGTCCAGGTAAAATACGTGTATCGGGGCCATGGCCCCAAGTCCAGTTCGAACCCCAAGGGCCTCTGAAAGCATTATCAGACGATCGAGTACGATCCAGAGAACCGATCCGATATCACGGTGTGAATCTCGGTGCATATCAACAGAGAACCGGTAATTAGTTAAACAATAGATTTTTAACTTTTATGGAATTGTACTTAAGGTAAAACTCCCCTACTATATAAATAGAAGTCTGATTATTTGCTAAATACATTGTAACACACATATCAAGACAATATACTATTATTTTCTCTGTTATTCAAAGTTTTCACTTTTGTTCGTCAGTGCGTCGTTACTGTGAGTCCGGAATCGAGGGCTGACACTTTGTGAAGGTTGTTATTGAGTCCGGAACCACCCCCTTAATCGGTTTGACAATTTCTCAATCTCTTGTCTGTTTAATCTAACACAGTTTATCGTTTGTATTGAATTAATCCGCATATCCTTAAAACCACATACAAATTCAATTATTATCCGTTTATTAGAGTGAACAATTTGGTGCCCACCGTGAGGTTAAGGATTATTAGACCATGTCCTTCCCAGTCGGATAAGGGATATGTTTTAGCTATTCTTAACTTGTATCCTAGTGTAACTGTATAGCCTTCTTGTATATATTTGCATCTAAAGATTCTGTATGAACGAAGAGAGAAACAATAAAGAAACCAGTGCTTTAACTTCTCTGCTTTTGATGTTTTTACATGGTATTAGAGCCATGACAACCTCTTCCTCCGCCTCGAGTACTTCTTCTGCCACTACCCGATCTACCTCTCTTTTCTCTTCTCCGACTTCACTTAACCATGCATACCACTTTATCTCCATAAAATTTACTGCCACAAATTATCTTTTTTGGCGCACACAATTGTTGTCTTTTCTCCGTGGCCAGAATCTTTATGGATTTATCGATGGTAGTCACCATTGTCGACCTTCCCATGTCTCAGTTGCTAACGCCACAGGTGATGGATCCCAAACAACAATTATTAATCCTGATTATGCAGTATGGATCCAGCAAGATCAATTAATCTTGAGTCTACTAATATCCTCCCTATCGGAAGAGACACTTCCTATTTCCATCGGACTAAACACTTCGAAATCAGTTTGGGACGCGCTTGAGGCTGCACTGTCTTCTCCCTCCGACGCTCGAATTTTGAGCCTTCATATGTAGCTTCGAAACCTGAAGCAAGATGATCTAATTGTCACACAATATCTACACAAGGCAAAACTGATTTCGGATGAGTTGACCGCTACTGGACGCCCCTTATCTCACAGACCAGAACATCTACATATTCAAAGGATTACGTTCAGAATTTAAAGATATTGTCACTACCTTATTGGCACGACCTTAACCAATTACTTTTGCCGAATTGCATAGTCTTCTTCTGAACGATGAGTTCATCAATGGCTCGTCACTTTCCAACCTCTCAGTTTCTATTCTACAGCAACCAGACTCAGTCCAACATCCTTCAGCAAACGTGGCCCACAAGAATGCACAACCTGATTGTTCATACAATAACAATACTAACAGTGGTCGTGAACGGTCCAATCGAGGTCGTGGTGACAGAGGTTGTCGCTTTAATTCCAGAAATTATTCCACGTATAGTCAACCTTGGCAGTCCACCGACCAACGATAGAAGTTCCAAATTTGTAATGGCCATAACCACACTGCTCCAAATTGCTTTCAACGTTACAGCCAAGCAACTAATCCAGTGGCTTATCTATCGCATTCTACTCCAAACGTACCTTCTCAGCAGTGGTTCCCTGACATCGGGGCGACGCATCACATCACTCCTGATCTCACCACGTTTCACCAGATTGAGGATTATAAAGGACCATATCAAGTTCATGTTGGCAATGGTAATGGTGTCCCTATTCATCACACTAGTAATGCCATTCTTTCGTCTAAATAATATTCTTCATGTTCCCGCTATCACTAAAATTTTACTCTCTGCCCAACATTTTGCTCGTGATAATAATGTTTTATTTGAATTTCATCCCTACCATTTTGTTGTGAAGGATCGGGCTTCCAAGATATCCCTTCTTTCAGGCAAGAGTGATGGGGGACTCTATACTCTCCGATCATCTTCTACTTCCAAGTCTACTTCACCCTCGGATCTTTACTCTATCAAGGCATCTCCATCTTGCTGGCACCTTCGACTAGGACATCCTCATGAACGAATTATTCATCAAGTTATTAGGACGCATAAATTGCCTTGTACTAGTTCTAGTTTTGATTCTATTTGTAGTGCTTCTCAACTCGTCAAGTCGCACAATTGTCTTTACCTCTGAGCATCAAAAAAAGTTCTTCCATTTTACAATTGTTATATGTAGATGTCTGGGGTCCGACACCCATTCTTTCATCTCAAGGACACAGATATTTTCTAGTATTTGTTGATGATTATACGAGCTATTCTTGGGGATATACTCTTTTTCGCAAATTTGATGTGTTGCCAATATTTAATCAATTCCGTACCCTTGTTGAAAGACAATTTAATACCAAAATTAAAGCAATCCAATCCGATTGGGGCGGGGAATTTCGATCCTTATCACTTGTTCTTAGTCAACTTGGCATTGCTCATCGAGTATCCTTCCCTCGTATTCATGAGCAACAAGGCCAAGTTGAACGAAAATATCGCCATGTGGTTGAAACCGGCCTTTGCCTTCTTGCCCACAGTTCAATTCCCTTTCGCTATTGGCAATACACACTTGAGTCCGCTGGTTTTCTCATTATTCGCCTTCCCTCAGTTACAACTTGTGGTCTCTCTTCATATGAACTAGTCCATCATTCCAAACCTGACTATTCTTTTCTTGAGGTCTTCGATTGCTTATGTTTTCCCTACCTCCTACCTTATAACAAATACAAGTTTGATTTTCGAAGCAAACCTTGTGTGTTTCTTGGCTATAGCCCAACCCACCTCGGGTATCGCTATTTAGATCATTCCACTAGACGAGTCTATGTTACTCGACATGTTCGCTTTGATGAACACACTTTTCCATTCGCCAAACCATCAATCCTTGGCCCTGCACTTCCGTCTACCGGCCCTTGGGCTTCCCTTCTAGTTTCCGTGTCTCCATCAAGGGTTGTTCACTAATCCTCTCTCGTTGGAGTTCTTCCTCCAGTGTTGCCTAATCCCGCTCAATCACCTCCACCTTCACTAGTTCATCCTACCATTAATTCGGGAGACTCTTCTTCCCCTCCTTAAATCCCGATCACACTCCCAGTCTATCCCTAATATTTAGTCCCACATCTTCTTCGTATTCTCCCACTCCACAACCAACTTCCCTCCAAGGTGTTCCCAATACCTTATCCCCCGTATTACCTCTTATTGTCGACTTAAGTAGGTATGATATATTCCCAGATTCTTCCCTAGCTTCACTGCCCCCTCCAACCCGTGCCAATAGGTTCAAAGCCCTTCCTCAACTCTCACATCATATGGTACTTAGGACATGCCCCCGTCCTCTAATTTGGCCACTACCTCAGATTTATTACCCCCTCCCGTATATGAGCCGTCCAGTTTCACTGAAGCTTCCCAAGTATAGAGAATGGCGGGCTGCTATGGCATCTGAAATGGATGCATTACTACAGAATGATGCTTGGTCATTGGTTCCTTATGATCCCTCAATGAATGTTCTTGGGTGAAATGGGTATTTCACATCAAAAGAAATTCTTCTAGTGCGATAGAGCGCTATAAGGCTCTCTTAGTTGCAAAGTGGTTTCACCAACTTGAGGGACATGACTACTACCAAATGTTCAACCCTGTTGTTAAGCCATCTACTATTCGCATTGTTCTTACTTTGGCAGCATCTTACAATTGGGTTTTGTGTCAATTAGATGTGTCTTTCTCCTAGGTGAGCTGCAAGAAGAAGTCTTTATGTCACAACCTTCTGGCTTCATACATCCTTAGTATCCGAATTATGTCTGTAAACTTAAGAAATCCCTCTACGATATCAAACAGGCCCCTCGGTCTTGGTACATACATCTCCTTAAGTTCATTCTCACTGCTGGGTTCACTACTGTAAAATTAAATACATCCATATTTATTTATCGAGATCATGGTGTAGTGGCTTATATTTTGGTCTATGTAGATGATATTATTGTCATTAGAAACAACTCATCCTTTATGGAAAGCATGATCTCAAAACTTGGTGCAGAATTTTCAATTCGTGACCTTGGTCCCTTAAATTTTTTCATTGGAATTCAAGTCTATCATGGATCTGTCGGTGTCACCATCTCTCAGGAGCAGTTCATTAGTTCCCTTCTAAAAAATGCTAATATGCAAAGCTGTAAACCACTTTCCACACATATGGCAGTGAAGTCGAAGCTCCACGTTGGTGACAGTCTCATATCCCATGATGCCACTTCGTATTGAAAAATTGTTTGTGCATTACAATATGTCACACTCACTCGTCCTGACATTGCCTTAAAGCTTGCCAATTTATGCATAATCCCACAGTCAATCAATGGTCTGGACTTAAGTGTATTTTACCCTATTTAAAGAACACTCAACATTTCTATTTTCACATTTCGTGCTCCTCCACATTGTTTCTTCAGGCTTTCACTGACTCGGATTGGGCAGGGTCCCTAGATGATCGTAAGTCGACTGAAGGATATGCCATCTTCCTTGGTGATGCTCTTGTCTCGTGGTCTTCGAAGAAGCAATGGACTGTGGCTCGATCCTCCACTGAGTCAGAATACAAGGCACTCGCTGATGCTGCGGCAGGGCTAACTTGGATTCAGTATACCCCTAATGAGCTTAGGGTAAACCTCCCCAAAGCTCTTATCTTGTGGTGTGATAAATTTGATGCAGCCTACCTCTCCATTAATCCAGTCTTTCATGCTCGCACAAAGCATGTTGAGATAGATTTTTATTCTATTCGGGATAGGGTCGCTAAGAAGTATTACCTTGTAAAATTCTTGTCGTTTAAAGATCAATTGACCGATGTCTTGACAAAGCCACTTTTAGCTGCACGCTTTGAGTTTCTACGTTCCAAATTGAATATGTCTTCGTCTCCTTCAGTTTTCAAGGGGAGTATTAGACCGTGTACTTCCCAGTCGTATAAGGGATATGTTTTAGCTATTATTAACTTGTATCATGGTGTAACTGTATCTCTTAATCCTTATCAAATTGTATAGCCTTCTTGTATATATTTGCATCCAAAGATTCTGTATGAATGAAGAGAGAAACAATAACAAAACCAATGCTTCACGTTCTCTGCTTCTGATGTTTTTACAAGGATATTAGTGGCTATTTGATACGAATTTCCGGAACAAACTCTGCTTTATTTTTGTTCTTTGAGATTGTAATTTCAGGAAAACTTAAAGATGTCAAACTCTCAATCTGCTTACCTAAATGTTGATGCTGAATTCGGCCATCGGCGAGAACAACAATATAGTGCCCATCAACAAAGTTCACCTTGCTGACCCCAACGGGGTCCTGATGGCATATCCAATCGATGCCAACTCCCATGTGGCCATCGATGCTAACTTGCCCACCGATCCAGAAAACAGTGTTCACATGGGAGCAAGGTAGGTAGCCAGTACGTATATTGGTGAAGGCAATGACATCAACTTATGGGTGATCTTCGAAATGCTCCAGGCTCAATAGGCAGTGATAGCCCAGTTGCAGAACCAAACCCACCCTCCTAGTAGAGTTGACCCCGAACTATCCCGGGGAAATACTCGCAAGAATGAACCAGTCACAGAGAGGCCGAGTGAAGCTTAAAACGGGACCAACCCCGAGATAATAAAGATGCTCGAGGAATTAACAAAACGGGAAAAATCAGGAGAAAAGACAATCGAAGCTAACGACAAAAAAGTGGAGACTTATAACTCTAGGGTCGATCAAATCCCAGGAGCACCACCAATATTGAAAGGCCTGTATTCCAAGAAGTTCGTCAAGAAGCCTTTGCCTCCAAGTGTAGCTCCGAAGTCGATCCCTAAGAGGTTCCGTATGCCCGAAATCCCGAAGTATAATGGAACGACTGATCCAAATGAACATGTGACCTCTTACACGTGCGCCATCAAAGGGAACGACTTGGAGGATGATAAAATTGAATCTGTTTGCTAAAAAAGTTCAGAGAGACCTTATCGAAAGGAGCCATGATATGGTATCATAACTTACCCCCTAATTCTATTGACTCACTTGCTGTGTTCGCAGATGCCTTTGTAAAGGCGCACGCCCGGGCCATCAAGGTCGAGACTAGGAAATCAGAACTTTTCAAGGTAAAGCAAAGAGATAACGAGATGCTTATCAAGGTTTCAAATGGAATGGATGGATCTGCCTCCAATCGTAGATGATTGGGTCGTACATGACTTCACCCAATGACTCAATACTCGAAGCTCGTTGGCTTCACAACAGTTGAAGCAGAATCTGGTAGAATACCAGTGGTGACTTGGGCCGATGTCCATAACTGCTACCAATCAAAAATTAGGGTCGAAGATGATCAGCTCGAGGACCCTTTTAGGTTTGTTTATCCCGTTAGAGCTAGTGACAGACCCAAAAGAGACATTGATTGTGAACAAAGATTGAATAGAGACCGGTATAAACCATATATCAGAATCGAAGAGGTAATCGGTCTAGACAGAATCCTGTGAGAAGTGAAAGAAAAAATGATTGAGGTCATAAAAACTGGGGACTCATAAGCAAAGGTGGTTTTGACAGACCTATGGGGCCTAAAGAAGTGCCAAGGTTATCGGAGTACAACTTCAATGTCGATGTTGCTATCATCGTATCATCCATCGAACACATCAAATACACCACTTGGCCTTGACCTTTACAATTCGACCCTGCCCAAAGGGACCCCAATCTAATGTTTAAATATCATGGCACCCACGGCCATAGAACCGAAGATTGCCGACAATCTGATAGAAGAAGTAACTCGGTTATTCAACAACGGGAGCCTTCGAGAATTTCTGAGTGATCGAGCCAAAAATCACTTCAGGAATAGAGATTCCAACAAATAGATCGAACAAGAGTAACCTCAGCACTCCATTAATATGATCATTGGTAGAGTTGACATCCCCCAAGGGCCAATGTTAAAATGCACTAAAATATCCATTATAAGGGAAAAACGGGCTCGAGACTATGTACTACAGGGAACTGTATCTTTCAATGAAGAAGACACTGAGGGCATCGTGCAACCACACAATGATGCACTAGTAATATCTGTACTCATAAATAAATCTCAAGTTAAAAGTGTGTTAATTGATTTAGGTAGCTCAGCCAATATCATCACTCGAGGGTCGTGGAACAGCTGGGTCTGTAAGACCAAATAATGACTGCAGTTCGATTCTTAAATAGATGCAACATGGCTTGAGAGACCACTAAAGGTGAGACACCCTACCGGTAAACACCCTTGGGACCATTCGGTACACAAAGTTCTACATGATCTAAGGAGATATGAGGTACACTGCTTTAATCAGGAGGCCATGGATTCACAACATGAGGGCAGTACCCTCAGCGCTACATCGGGCGTTGAAATTTCCTACACTGAGAGGGATCAAAATAGTTTACGTGGAACAACGGATGCAAAAGAAATGTTCGGGGCTGATGAAGTGGTCTCGATATCCTCACTTTCCATATCGAAAAGCATGAGTTCAGTCACTAAGGGAGAAACCAAATAGCAATCATCGACATCATCCCCAATCGGACCCGAAAAGTAGGAGACAAGTGAGAATGATGACTATAGAGTCCCTAGGTCTCCCTAGACGATTCTAATGCCACCAAGTCAATGGTTGACGAGCTGGAGCAAGTCAGATTGATCGAGCACCTGCCCAATCGAAAGGTGTACCTGGGCACAGGATTAATTCCTGGGCTTAGGAAAAACTCATTGAATTCCTTATAGCTAACATAGATTGCTTCGCTTAGTCCTATCTTGACATGACAGGGATTCCGCCGGAAATAACTATCCATGCTGAGCTTGGATCCAAATTTTCACCCGGTTAAATAGAAGAGGAGGCCTCAGTCCAAAGTCAAGCATGAGTTCGTCAAAGATGAGGTATCCAAACTTCTAAAAATAGGCTCCATTCAAGAAGTTAAGTATCCAGATTGGTTAAATAACATAGTGGTAGTGCCTAAAAAGGGAAATAAATTGAGAATGTATGTAGACTACAAAAGACATGAACAAGGCATTCCCAAAGACTCTTTCCCTTTACCTAAAATCGATCACATGATCGATGCAATGGCCGACCACGAGATACTCAGGTTTCTTGACTCCTACTCTGGGTATAACCAAATCCGAATGGACCTGGACGACCAAGAAAAAACTTTCTTCATCACTAAATACGGCACCTACTACTATAACGTAATGCCATTCGGACTAAAAAAATGCCAGTGCCACTCGCCAACTCTTAGTAAATCGGATGTTCAAAGAGCAAATAGGAAAATCAATGGAAGTTTACATTGAACATGTTAGTTAAGTCCCTACGAGCAGAGGACCATTTGAAACATTTGTAGGAAACCTTTTGCTTATTGAAGAGATATAATATGAAGCTGAACCCGGAGAAATACGCATTCAAATTCGGGTCTGGGAAGTTCCTCAAATTTATGGTGTCCAACTGGGGGATCGAGATCAATCCTGACAAGGTCAAGGTCATAAAGGACATCAGCGTGGTGGACAATGTCAAGTCCGTTCAAAGGCTAACCGGGCGCAAAATCGCCTTGGGTCGATTCATTTCAAGGTCCTCCGACAAGAGCCATCGATTCTTCTTGTTATTAAAAACGAAGAATAATTTCTCATGGACCTCAGAGGGCCAACAAGCCTTGGAAGAACTCAATCGGTACCTTTCGAGCCCGCCATTGCTTCATAATTCAAAGGCAGACGAGCAGTTGTACCTATACTTGGCGGTATCCGAGATAGAGGTAAGTGGAGTCCTAGTCCAAGAAGAGGAATATACGCAATTCCCTGTCTACTATTTAGCAGGAATCTAGGCGAGGCCGAAACTAGGTATCCTCACCTGGAAAAGTTGGCGCTCACTTTACTAAGTGCCTCTAGATAGTTAAAACCGTATTTTCAAAAGAATGAATATGTGAGCATTTCAAAAGAATCAATTGAATGTTCCGGTAAAAGCGAATACCATGTTAAGGCCCCTTTTGTGAGGGCTTCTCCAAATTTTTTCAGCAAAACCGACTCAATATCATGCTGAGCCAAGTCGTTTCCTGAACGCCATTGTATAAGCTGTGATGTGCTCCTTAGGATCTGAAGTTCCATCATATTTTGGTATGTCTGTCATCTTGAACCGTTTTGGAATCAATTCCGATACTGCGCTCGACTTAAATGATAACTGAGTGTACTTCTTCGAATCTGGTCCCTTCAAAACTGGTGGTGCGCCTGGAATTTGGTCCATTCGGGCATGAAACTCCTTCGCATTCTGGTCCATCCGCTCGTTCATTTCCCTCATGAATCATATGAGTTCAGTTTTGAAGGGGTCATTACTACTGTCGTTACCTGATCCGTTACAGGTTCCCCCGACTCCGTCGAAGTTGAGCTCACCCCAAAGGGGGCGTTTGGTTGGAATACAATTTATACCGGTATAAGTTATATTGGGATATCTTAGGATTAGTTATGCTGGGATTGTTGTTTATTCATTGTTTGGTGTGTTGTATTAAGAATGGCAATTACATAATTTCTACGAAGAAGGTATAAGTTATACCAGTGCTAATTACCCACTTTCTGTAAGGTAAAAGTTATCCCAGTGTTAAAATTAACATCGGAATAACTTATACCTGGTTTGCTAACCAAATAGATAATTAAGGTAGTATTAAATTTTTATATCACTCTTATACCTCATACCAAACGACCCCTCAGAGTGTTATTATTAACTCTTTGAGCCATCTGATTTGCAGGAGTGCAGGAGCGCAGGAGGAGCTGGGCCTCTTCTGTTTGCGTTGTTGGAAGTGCCGGATAATGTCTACTTTAGTTCCTTCATGACATGGTCTTTCCTTGAGAGATAGACCATAATGGCCTTTTGCTGCTCTCTCAAGAACCTTACCGTTTTCACAACATGTTTGTCCTCAACGTCATCATGAGTCGTATCGCCCACATGTCAGGATATCGTCCACCATGGACCGGAGTTGTAATCACGCCTAACTCTAGTCCTAAAAAGGATAAGTGATCGCTGCAAATATAATCCGGTCTAAAAGTCTGGAGTCGAATTCCACAGAGAACTAAGGCTTAGCTATATCTGTTTAATATCACTAAAAAGATAAATTTGAACAATTTTTTAAATTATAAATATTGAGATTTATATTTCTAACTAATTAACTAGCAAATCTAGAAAGCGGTAAAATTATCAACTAACGAGACAAATGGTTGGAGACTAAATTAAGGAGGTCTAGAGTTATGATTTTTCCAATTATGGAAATCCTTTTAGCTATGTTCCCTAATATTTTGCCAATGTATTCTCTACTGATCGTGAGTACTTTGGGTGCCGTAATTCTCTCTCGAGCAACTACAATAATTTACTAGATATATTCTCTCGAACTACGCTAGTTGGCTTTATCTAACCGCTCACTATGACCACGTCAATGCTTTGTTATTTCTAAACCTGCCTTTACACCTGGTGTATTGATTTCTCACATACGTTAGGAGTGAAGTTGTTCAACAACCACCTAAATATGTATCCTTTATCAAGCAACACATAATAAATAGGCACAGTCAATCGATGGCCATTCAATCAACAATAATAAATACGTAGTTGAACAAGTAAAGAAATCCAACAGCTCGATTATATAAAAACATAACAAGAATTTATACTACAAAAGGTTCTATCAAAACCATAAATAACAAATTAACTATTCATAATAATATATAAAACTATAATACTAAAAGTTATAACCAACAATGAAAAATGGAAGAGGAAGGAAAAACTCGAAGAAGAATTTTCCACCTTGCTCCTATTGTGTCTCTGCCTCCTTAGGTCGAATCTGTGTCAAAAATCTGTCCAACCTCCTCAAAATACCGTTTTTTCATGTATATATACAAAGTAGGGTCGAGCCCAAATAATTATACCTTCTCCTATGTGAAAAAGGACAAATTTTCAGGTCTGGACGCTCGCGGTCGCGGTCCGAGCGCGGTATTTCCACAATGCACTGCCTCAGTCCGCGTCCAGGTCCGCGGTCGCAGTTTCGACCACGTTTTTCACCCTGTTATATTTGTAATTTTAGAAAAACTTAAAACATGAAAGTTGTATCTCTTTGAGTTAGCTTTCCAACCATATATTATATAGTCCAAATGGAGTTAGGAGAAAAAAGTTATATCTATTTTATTAGATAGTGCGCAATATGCCTACTCGAGTCTTCGTTTGTTCTTAACTATCAAATTTGACCCCTGAACACGGTCCTGGCTTAATTCCTTAGGCTTTTACTCATACTTCAAAGCTCCAAATCACTTGAATTCATTCCATGACATCTATATATCTCGGAATCACTCCTACAAGGCATAAAATACAGTTAGTGCAAAATACTAGCGATTAAAGCGCAAACTCAACTAAAGTGCAGTAAATTAGAGTGTAATAATCGACTAAAATACGTAATTATATCCTCTTATCAAGTTACTATGTCCCCCTCATTACGGATGTCACTGATTGAATCCTCATGTTGAGGCAGATTTTTGTGTGCCTCAACGTTGTGTGCGTTGTTGACATCATTAGCTGCCATTTTTTTGATTTTTCCTATGAAATAAAGAACCAAACGAGTTAGTAATAGATGCAAGGATCAACTCAATTACGCATCTGTCTAAGCCTCACGGTGGGCGCCAAACTCTTTACCTATAAAATAATATAGTTAAATTTGTTACGTGGTTTATAGACAAGCGAATTGGTTTGACCTAAAATGATAAATAAATTAGATTAAATTAAGACTTAATGTTAAAATCAGAGGGAATGGCGGGTCTGGATCTGGGAGCGATGCTTCCAAAGGCAGAAATAAGGACAATACAAACAGAAAGTAAAGTTATATTATTTAGCTTGGAAATAGAGTAAAGCACAAGTTTTGTGAGAGATTTTGTGCCATACATTAGTTGTTGAAGTCACTATTTATAGCTACACCTAGGAAACAAGATCATAGGATCAAGCCCCTCTTAAATGACAATAAAGGGTCATTGATGAAGATGTAACGACACCATGAATGCAAAAAATTCTTTGCAACAGCTGCCTATTCAATATTAGGGAATAATCTTCATTAAATGTCATCTGGTGACAAATATTCGTTTTGCTCCCGTTGATTATGTTTTCTTCGGGTTCTATCCGACACCAATTGCGGCTGTTGTTTCCAACATCAATTCTTACTCGATTCATCTTCCGTCTGCTTTCGGTTCCATGTGTCATGCAATCATTCAATCATTTAATATAAACCAATTTTACCCTATACAGTTACATGTTTAGTATTCTTTAATATTGACCGTAAAATATTTATAAGTGTCAAAATCAAGGGGTTCGTTTATTACAAATATAGAAAAAGAAAACAAGTTATCAACTATGAGATTTGAAAAATGGTTTCATGTCCTCCTTCTTAAATAATATCAAATAATAATTTATAATTTTTATATAGAAAGTTTAATTTTGAGGTTATATGCACATAATCCAATTAACTCAAATCATAGTTTGACATGGTTTATGTCCATCTTTCGCGCCGATACTAATACGAATTTTGTTTGAATAAACACGATGAGTAAAACAGAGCGAAGTACTCCTTCCGGTCCAAAACAAGTGATTTTTTGGATATTTTCACGCAAATTAAGAAATTCATCTTTTAGCATTAATTGGCAATGGAATTGATCATATTAACTTTTACTATCTCACATAAACACTCATAACACATATTCCAATACTATTTACTTCAAGGATAATGTAGAAAAAAAATAATTAATTCATTCTTAAAATCTGATAAAATCACTTATTTTGAACCACAAAAAAACCAAAAAATTACTTATTTTGAAGCGGACGGAGTATATATTAGTAATAGCGTATTTGAATTCGTTACTCCCTAAAAGAAGAAAAGCAAATACTGATACTTTTGCATTCAATCATTTCACTCTTTTGATTTACTCTTTGATTGAAGTGTAGCCCCAATCCCAAACCTTAAAATCTCTGTATCCAATCTTCTGAGTCTCTAGTTAGAAATTTGTGCCAAATTCATTTAAGGCCGGAAGGATAAAAAAATAAAAAAAATTTTACGCCCTATAGAAAACCTTAGTACCCTGTTTATCAATAATAAATATTATTTTAAAATATTACATCCTATGAATACCTTTTATCCTTTATAGCAAAAAATCTAAATATAGTTATATCCTACAATTAAGGCACCATATATGCTAACTATTATTTTTCTCTCTCCCTTTTATATTTTCTCTCACATAATTATTACGTATCTGCAAACCCCAATGCAATCTCTCTCTATTTGCATACAACCAGACTCTCTTCTCCCACAAACCCTAGTTTCTTACCCAAATTCTCAATTTTCCCTCTAGATCTGCATCTCTTCTTCTTCATAGTGACCTTCAGGACGAACAGTGACCAGAATAAGGTATTCCCCTTTACGAAGGATTAAGGCTGCTTGGTGGGCCGGGTCTGGGCCTAAACGGGCCTGACGGGCCGGTCTTCGCGGTCCTGGGCCTGGTGGGCCTGGGCTCTGGCGGTCCCAGGCCTGGCGGTCCCGGGCTTGGTGGGCCTGGGGGTTGAACCGGCCCGTGATGGGCCTAAGCACAATGTGGTCTTGGGCTTAGCGGGCCGGGCTCGTGGGCTTAGCGGGCCTAATGGGCTTTTTAATTTTCGGGCTTTTTTATTTTTATTTTTTTTATTTAATACAATTTCTTGTAAACGATATATGTATGTATATATATAAATTGCTATTATATATGGATATATAAATATATGTAGTATGTATAATATAGAAATATAATTAATAAAGTGTTTGACGAAAATGTAAAATAACGAAATAATTGTAAAACTAAATTCGCATGCTTAATAAATTAATAACAAAGTACAACATGAAGCATAATACCTTCAAGAAAATAAAGTACAAAAACGAAAGCCTCCTTAAACTGCCTGTGGAATACCCTCAACACAATGCTTGATATGCCTCCTTAAACTGCCTGTGCCGGACCCTGTACGAAAATTTAAAACTTTACCACAATTCTTGCACTGTAATACTAAGCCTTCTTCATTTTCTTCTAGCACATCATAGTGTTGCGTAACAAATAAGCGCACTCTTTCCGGAAGAGGCATGATTTAACTTGAAAATTGAGATTGAGAGTTGAGACTTTAAGTCTTGAAAAGTGGAGAGTGAGAGATTGAGAGAAATTTAGTTTGTGAAATGAGTTTTGAGTATTGAAATGAAGAAGAGGGAGGGGGGTATTTATAGTGTTAGAAAAGGTTATTTGTGTAATTTGAATAAAAAATAAAAAAAACGGCTATTTTAAAAATATGGCCGTTTGGGGTGGGGCCCTAATTTTAAAATTTTTTGTTTTATAGTATATAATATAATATATTTAGTACACTAGTATATTATGTATGTATATACTATATAATATACATTATATATATTATGGTGTATATATATAGTACGTTATATATATATTATGTATATATATTATGTGTTTATATATATATTATGTATATATTATGTGTTCTATGTGTAGAAATAATCTTGTTTTGTGTTAATATATATGTATATATATTAAGTATATATATTATGT
>MU716602.1:82797-106046 GCA_026770625.1 Nicotiana glauca | reverse complement strand
AGAAAATCTCAAGCTCAGTTAAAAATCTCTTTTGAAAATATGCCTTTTCAACAGTTGCGAAAAATAATTTCAACACCCAGGAAATAATCAGAAATTTGCCCCTCGGGCTCAGTATCAATCTCTCAGTGCAGTATCAACCCCGCGGGCTCACTCCCAACTCACAAAGTACAACCTCAGCCTCTCGGGCTCAGCACTCCTTAACACGTAACACCAGAGTATCTGGTCAACAAGGCAAGTAATAGCATGTATTCCAATGATGTATGAGTGCTAAAAATCATGCCACGTAGTACAAACAGGAATGAATGCATGAATGCAATGCAATGCACATGACCGCTACGGCGCGTAGCCCGATCCATGGGTACCCTGCGCTCAGTGGGGGTGTGTACAGACTCCGGATGGGCTCCTACAGCCTAAGTGCTATAATACTGCGGCGTGCAGTCCGATCCACATAATGTATCATTGCGGCGTGCAGTCCGAATCATATAATATACTACTGCGGCGCGCAGTCCGATCCACATAATATATCACTGCGGCGTGCAGTCCGATCCATATAATATACTACTGCGGCGCGCAGTCCGATCCACATAATATATCACTGCGGCATGCAGTCCGATCCATATAATATACAACTGCGGTGTGCAGTCCGATCCATGCATGTATATGTATGTACTGCTGCGGTGTGCAACCCGATCCATATCTCAGTCCAGAACATGCAAATGAGCCACTCGGGCAATGTAAAGTAATAGCTTTTATCTCAAAACATCATAAAAATGCAATTTCTGTCGTTAAACTTTAGCAATATGACTGCACATTTCAAGACTGTGTTAACTCAGGACTGAAATCATTTAATATGCTAAGTGTCATGAAAACTGTGATAATAACCCCTACAGGGTTCAAATAACCGGCAAGAAGCCCAAAACATGGCAATCAGCCCGATTCAAGATAACATCTAGCAAGTTTCTGTCAATTATGCAGTAAAATCCACAACCGGGACGGACCAAGTCACAATCCCCAACGGTGCTTTACCCTACTCTCATACTAGGCGTGCAAGTCACCACAATACAGCACTATGATTTGCAAATCCGGGGTTTCAAACCCTCAGGATAACATTCACAAGTATTACTCACCTCGAACCGGTGGTATTCCTCGCTCGCGATGCCTTTGCCCCTCAAATTGGCCTCCACGCGCGTCGAATCTAACCAAAAACAGAGCGAATATATCACAATATACCAATGGGACAACACCCAATCGAAAAATCGAAATATAACAAAAATCTCGAAACTAGTAAAACCCGAGCTCCTGGCCCACTTCTCGAAAAATTACAAAACTTACATTACTGGATTTCCTCGTCTCACCACGAGTCTACCCATACCAAGAACTCCCAAATCCGAGCTCAAAAGACCTATCAAATTCCAATTTGAAATTTGTCAAAAACTCAAGCCCTAGTTCATAATTTTAGGCTCAATTTCCATGAATTTCTAGACCAATTTCACCATATAATCATGTTTTAAGGCCAAGATTCTTACCTCACGTCGATTCCTCTTGAATCCCTATGAAATTCCCGTCCAAAAGCTCCCAAGGAAGTTCAAATATGGAGGAAATTAACTTAACTCGTGGAACAAAATGACACTTTAAAACCTTTCTGCCCAGGCCTATTTCCGCTTCTGCGATACAAAATTTCGCTTATGCGACTTCCGCTTCTGTGCTTTCCTTCATTTTGCCCAGGACCGCTTCTGCGGTCCATTTTTCGCAAAAGCGAGACCGCTTATGCGGTCCAATCGTCCGCTTCTGCGGTATCTGCCCAATCCCCATGTTCTGCTTCTACAACATCCTTTTCGCTTCTGCGGTCCATTTCCGCAGAAGCGAAAATGCCAGATACCAGAACCCTTCAACAGTTCTAAAACCTCAAATTTTATCCCGTTAGCCATCCGAAATCACCCCGAGCCCCCCGGGACCTCAACCAAAAATACCAATATATTCTATAACGTTATTCAAACTTCTTCCAATCATCAAAACACTATCGTTAACATCAAAATCATCAAATTTCTCCAAATCAAAGCCTAAGTTCTTCAAGAACTTTCGAAATGCACTTTCGATGAAAAACCCGACCAAACGACGTCCGAATGACTTAAAAATTTGCATACATATCCAAAATCACCTAACAAAGCTACTGCAACTCTCAGAATTCCATTCCGACCCCCGGATCGAAATCTCACCTATCAACCGGAATTCGCCAAAATTCAAACTTCGCCAATTCAAGCCTAATTCTACACCGAGCCTCCAAAATCAATTCCGATCACACTTCTAAGTCACAAATCATCCCCCGAAGCTAACCAAACCACCGGAATTCACATCCGATCCCTCTAACCACATAGTCAACTTCCGGCTGACTTTTCTAAAACAAGCTTTCTTCTAAGAGACTATGTACCTCATTTCCAACTAAAACCAATTCAATTCTATCCGATCAACTCAAATACTGATATTGAAATATAGAACAACAAAATATGGGGGAAACGGGGCGGTAACTCATGTGACAACAGGCCGGGTCGTCACATGATCAATGGGCAGGATTGGCCAGGGTATTGGGTCGGGTAAATTCAAATTGGGCCTAGGTGTTTTGGGCTGATTCTTTTGGTTCGATATTAAGAGGGTTTTGGGCTGGTATTAGAAGGGTTTAAGTTTGAAATAAAATGGTCATTTGTTAAACACCCATGTATTTGAATAAGAATTATTTTATAAAGTAATTAACAATGAGAAAAATAATTTTCATGCACGGGGATACTTTAAATAATTATTAAATATTTTAAAAATATATTGGGCTAATTTTGGTAAATTAATGTAGTGATATATGCATGGGTTATAATTGCAAAATTATTGCACTTATAGCAAAAAGATGTAAATCTGGCCATTTATAAAATTATTTGGACTTAATAGGACCATAAATAGTAATATTAAATCAAGAAATATTTTAAAACATTTGTGATGCAATTTTGCAATTATATATATAAATAAAGTACTAAGATAAATTAATTTAAAAAAATGTAAACATCATGGAAAAATGCCAATTGATGCTAATGCATAATTTTAAAAGTATATATGCATTTCCAAAATATTATAGGGAAAAATTGGGCATCAACAGCTACCCCTCTTTACCCAGGAAGGATGAAAGAGTTTTCAGGTAAAGAAATGATGGCTAATTTCGACCGAATGGGATATTTTGAAAGATAGAGTCCGGACTCCGGTCCTTGAACTGTCTATATATCCCTGATTTTATAGGAATCATACCATGTATAGTTCCAGATCTGTCGGTAGAATATACCGATGATGTCATTCCAAGAATGGACATGAGATTTCGGGATAAGTGGTTATGATGAATAGTCAAGTTTGAGATAATGAAGGAACTGGAGCGAGACTACTCCCGCTAGGATAACAATTGCTTACTGGTCACCTGTAGATAAAGAGAAGCTACAAACATGTATTTGTGCAATAAATTTAAACATGATGCAGATTCCCTTTTGAGAGATCCTCAGGCCATGGCATGGTGTCTTCCGGCTATGAGGATGATGCCTTTAGACTATGATGCCTTTGGATAGATTGGCGATATTTCAGCCCACGAGATGCAATAATATGATGTTAACAATACAAGGCTTAGTCTTGTGAAATGAAGGGGAAGAGCTTAGCCCGATTGAAAAGAAAATAGATAGTACCGGAATAGAGCATATCTATGCAATGAGGGACAATGCTTAGTCCCATGCAAATGTGGAGGCACGGATTAGCCTCATGCAAATGTGGAGGCATGGATTAGCCTCATGAAGATATAGAGGTAGGGATTAGCCTCGTGCAGATTTGGAGGTAGGGATTAGCCTCGTGCAGATATGGAGGTAGGGATTAGCCTCATGTAGCTATAGAGGCAGGGATTAGCCTTATGCAGCTGTGGAGGCAGGGATTAGCCTCAAGCAGATGTGGAGCCAGGGATTAGCCTCGCCAGGATATTGAGGCATGGATTAGCCTCATGCAAATGTGGAGGCAGGGATTAGCCTCATGCAGATGTGGGACATGGCTTAGTCCCATTCAAAGAACAAATAGCAAATAAAGGTAGAATGTTTCTTAGCTGGGGATACATTCAGTGTCTGGGGGCCCATTCGATACTGAATTTGCTTCGTGTATATATGTTTGCAAATGCTATTGCTACGTTAGATGTGCCTACGCTCAAAGAAAAATTGTAAGTTCCATAAGGGGAGGTTGATTCGTGCCTTTGTCTGCTGGCCTTGCTATGCTCCATTTTGGAGGCCTCGTTTGAGTTTCCCTGGGTAACACCTGACTGTTACGAAATTAGAGTTTTCGAAAATATGCAATTATTGATAAAATAGAGTTATTTAGAAACATACTGAAATATCAAGTAATTTTAGATGAACTAGAGACTGTAACACATTTTAGAGACATTGCAACTTTCTTATATTATAATTTTGAGGGTCCTCCTCAAAATTCTGCCTCAGTTTGGTAGATGATCCTTCAGCATTTATGGGTAACGAGCCTTATTGAACCTTCTTCGGGATTTTGAGATTCCTTCTCAAAATTCTACCTCAATTTTTTAACCAATTTCTGACTGTCTGACATATGTTGGCGTCGACTGAACTTGCTCCGGAATTTTGAGGGTCCTCATCAAAATTCTTTCCCAGTTTCTGATATTAGGGGAAATGGTAATTTTATAATGATATGACCGAACCTATAGGGCTACCTATGTATCTCCTCTTAAATGGGAATCAGGTCAAGCGTAGTTCAATTATATAAGATGAGGAAATGTAAATAGTCTAAGCATAGTATCTCTTGATTGTGTCTAAATTGATTGGCTTTGGCCAAATTTCTCCATCCGTTCGTGCAAATATGAGTGCTCCTCTTATTAGCACCTTGTGAACCATGTAAAGACCTTGCTAGTTGGGAGAGAATTTCCCTTTGGCTTCATCTTGATATGGGAAGATCTTTTTTAGCACTAGCTGTCCTGGTGCAAATTGTCTTGGTTTGACCCTTTTGTTGAAAACTCTGGACATTTTGTTCTAGTAAAGCTGACAGTGACATACTGCGTTCATCCTTTTTCCATTGATAAGGGCTAACTGTTCATAGCGGCTCCTTATCCATTTTGCATCGCTGAGTTCAGCTTCCTGTATGATTTTTAAAGAAGGAATCTCTACCTCGGCTGAGATGACAGCTTCAGTACCATAAACCAGCATGTAGGGAGTTGCCCCGGTTGATGTGCGAACTGTAGTACGGTATCCCAACAAAGCGAAGGGTAGCTTCTCGTGCCATTATTTGTGGTTTTCTACCATCTTCCTTATTATCCTTTTGATGTTTTTGTTGGAGGCTGCTACGGCTTCATTCATATGAGGTCTGTATGTTGTGGAGTTCATGTGCTTGATTTTGAAAGTTTCACACATGGCTTTCATCAAACCACTGCTGAGATTGGCGGCATTATCAGTAATAATGTACTCGGGAACTTTGAATCGACAAACAATATGATCTTTGACAAAATCAGTGACGACTTCCTTGGTTACAACTTTGTAAGATGTAGCGTCGACCTATTTTGTGAAGTAATCAATGGCCACTAGAATAAACCTGTGCAGTTTGAAGTAGTAGGATCGATAGGGCCGATGACATCCATTCCCCAGGCGGCGAATGGCCAAGGTGAGCTTGTTGCATTGAGCTTATTTGGCGGCACTTTTATCATATCGGCATGCACTTGACATTGGTAGCATTTGCGGACATACTGGACACAATCTGTCTCCATGGTCATCCTAAAGTAACCAGCCCTGAGTATATTTTTGGCCAAGACAAAACCATTCATATGAGGGCCGCAGGTTCCAACATGCATATCCTCAAGTAGTTTAGAAGCTTCTTTTGCATCGACACATCTTAGCAATCCTAAATCAGGAGTTCTTCTATACAAGTTTCCTCCGCTGTAGAAGAAGTGATTGGACAATCTTCGGAGTGTGTGTTTTTGATTATGGTTCACATGCTCCTGGTATTCTTCTTTCGCCAAATATTCCTTGATGTCATGGAACCAAGGCTTCTCGTCTGTTTCTTCTTCGACGTGTGCACAATAAGCCGGTTGACTATGAATTCTCACTAGGATGGGATCGATAAAATTCTTATCCAGATGTTGTATCATAGATAACAAGGCGGCCAATGCATCGGCAAACTCATTCTGAATTCTGGGTGTATGACAAAACTCTATCTTCGTGAACCTCTTTCTCAATTCCTGAACATGGTGCAGATATGGCAATATCTTGGAATTCTTGGTGGCCCACTCTCCTTGTACCTGGTGCATAAGTAAATCTAAATCACCGATTACCAACAACTCTTGAATATTTATGTTGATTGCCATATTGAGTCCTAGTATGCTGGTTTCATACTCTGCCATGTTGTTGGTGCAGGGAAATTTGAGTTTAGCAGATACCGGATAATGTTGACCTATTTCTGATACCAAAACCGCTCCAATACCCACTCCTTTGAAATTTGCAGCTCCATCAATGAACACCCTCCAACCGTCGTATGCTTCGGTTATGTCCTCTCCTACGAATGACACCTCTTCATCAGGAAATACGTTTTCAAGGGTTCGCATTCTCCTCCTACATGATTTTTAGCAAGATGGTGCATTTTCAATGCCTGTCCTTTGAATGCCTTTTGAGTTACGTAGACGATATCGAACTTACTCAATAGTATCTGCCACTTGGCTAACTTCCAAGTTGGTATGGGTTTCTGAAATATGTACTTCAAAGGGTCCATCCTAGGTATGTGGTATAGTCACAGAAGTAATGTCTCAACTTCTAGGCTATCCATGTCAAAGCACAACAAGTGCGCTCTACCAGAGAATACCGTGCTTTGTAAGGTGTGAGTTTCTTACTCAAGTAATATATGGCTTGCTCCTTTCTCCTTGTATCGTCATACTGTCCCATAACACATCCGAAGGCTCCATCCAATATAGATAGATAGAGTAACAAAAGTTTTCCTAGTTCTGGCAAGACCATAACTGGTGGTGTTTACAGGTACTCCTTGATTTTGTCGATGGCTTTCTGACAATCCTCGGTCCAGCTCATCTCGGAATCATTCTTTAGCATCTTGGAGATGGGTTTACATATGACTGTGGACTGTGCTATGAAGCGACTGATATAGTTAAGATGTTCTCGGAAGCTTATCACGTCATTTTTGCTCTTAGGCGGTGGTAACTCCTGAATAGCCTTGAATTTAGACGGATCCAGCTCGATCCCTCGACGACTGACAATGAATCCTAGTAACTTTCCTGCGGGAACCCCGAACGCACACTTTGCGGGGTTAAGTTTTAAGTTGTACCTTCTTAACCTATCAAAGAACTTTCTCAAGTCCACTATGTGATCCACGGTCCTCTTTGGTTTGATAATGACGTCGTCCACATATACCTCTATTTCTTTGTATATCATATCATGGAAGATGGTTTTCATGGCTCTCATGTAAGTATCCCAGCATTCTTTAGACCAAAAGGCATAATTTTGTAGCAGTATAACCCCTATGGTGTAATAAAAGCTATTTTCTCTACGTCTTCTTCATCCATCACGATCTGGTGATAGCCCGCGAAGCAATCTACAAAGGATTGGAAGCTTGGTGCAATTGTCGATCAGGATGTGAATATTTGGCAGGGAAAAGTCGTCCTTGGGACTTTATTAGTTTAAATCTCGATATTCAACACATACTCTGACTTTCCCATCTTTCTTTAGAACTGGCACAATGTTTTCTAACTGATCACACCCAACTCTAGTCCTAAAAAGGATAAGCATTTGCTACAAATATAATCCGGTCTAAAAGTCCGGAGTCGAATCCCACAGAGAACTAAGGCTTAGTTGTATCTGTTTAATATCTCTAAGAAGATAAGATTGAACAATTTTCTAAATTATAAAGATTGAGATTTATATTTCTAACTAATTAACTAGCAAATACTACAAAGCGGTAAGATTATCAACTAACGAGACAAAGGGCTGGAAACTAAATCAAGGAGGTCTAGAGTTATGATTTCCCCAATTGTCGGAATCCTTCTAGCTATGTTCCCTACAATTTTCCAATGTATTCTCTACTGATCATAAGCACTTTAGGTGTCGTAATTCTCTCTCGAGCAATCACAACAATTTACTAGCCATATTATCGCGAACTACGCTAGTTGGCTTTATCTAACCGCTCATTATGACCACGTCAAGGCTTTATTATTTCTAAACCAGCCTTTAAACCCGTTGTATTGATTTCTCACATACGTTAGGAGTGACGTTGTTCAACAACTACCTAAATATGTACTCTCTCTCGAGCAACACATAATAAATAGGCATAATCAATCGATGGCCATTCAATCAACAATAATAAACACGTAGTTTAACAAGTTGAGAAATCTAACGGCTCAATTATATAAAAACATAACAAGAATTTATCCTACAAAAGGTTCCATTAAAACGCTAGATAACAAATTAGCTATTCATAATAGTATGTAAAACTACAATACTAAAAGTCATAATCAACAATGAAAAAATAGGAAGAGGAAGAAAAAACTCGTAGAAGAATTCTCTGCCTTGCTCCTATTGTGTCTCTGCCTCCTTAGATCGAATCTGTGTCAAAAATTGGTCTCCTCTGCTTCCTTAGGTCTAAATTATGTCAAAAGTGTGTCCAACCTCTTAAAATACCATTTTCCATGTATATATACAAAGTAGGGTCGGGCCCAAATAATTATACCTTCTCCTACGTGAAAAAGGACAATTTTTTTAGGTCTGGACACCGCGGCCGCAGTCCGGGTGCAGCACGGGCGCGGTACATTGCAAGGCTACTGTTTCAGTCCGTATCAGGTCCGCGATCGCAATTTCGACTGTGTTTTTCACCCTGGTCCATTTGGAATTTGGATAGACGTAAAACTTGAAAGTGCTAGCCCATTGAGTTAGCTTTCCAACAATATATTGTAGAGCCCAAATAGATTTCTGAGAGAAACATTGTGTACATTTAACTAGACAGTGCACAATATGCCTACTCGATTCTTTGTTTTGTTTCTCTATCATCCATTGATCCCCGAATACGAAGGCTTAATTCCTTGGGCTTTTACTTAGACTTAAAAGCTCTAACTCACTTGAATTCATTCCATAACATCTATATAGCTCGGAATTACTCCTACAAGGCATAAAACACATCGTTAGTGCAAAACACTAGCAATTAAAGCTCAAACTGCAGTAAATATGAGTTTAATAAGTGACTAAAATATATAATTATAGCCTATACTCAACACCCTAACTTAAACCATTGCTCGTCTTCGAGCAATCGAACTACACTTTTTTTATAGACACGACCTTTTTAAACAATCCTCCTAACTCATCACACCAAGAGTATTTGCAATAGACTAAGCATAAAAGCGTAACATCTTCACCTCAAGATTTGACTCACAAGTACCACACTTTATTCATAACTAACCTACCTACTCTAACATAGAGGTCACTGACATTACCTTTCCTTCATGAATCAAGTGCCCTAACTCAACAAAAGAGAGTAGTTCCACACAATAAAATTTAAGAACACTTAGGAACTCAAGATAGAAAGAATTCATTCACTCTTAGAAATAACATTCATGTGCCACAAAAAATGCACCATAAGCTTGCCCGTAGTGTACTATCCGCTAATCGAGCTCATTCAATCTATGATCAATTAGGACTTTATTTGGTTGTAATGTAGGCTACGGGACAGGTAGGACACATTTAGATATAAGAATGACTACACCTTCCTATACACTTTAATACATATACTTTAACATTCAAACCACATACTTATGTCAAACCAAAACTTCACCTTCACATCAATGTATATTACCCCATTTTTCTTTAAGCACACTTACATTAAGAGCCACCACTTACCAAGGAATTTTTTTTCCATAGGAATCCAACTATTTTTTTTTTCAATTCAAGTGGCTCTTACTTTTTTAAAATAGTGCACATTTCTCCTTATTTAATTAGTTCCAATCAAAAGCCTAACCAACCACCCCATACTTTAAACTTTACAAAGTTCATAAACAATTCAAGTGCTCATGCGAGGTTACAATGGTTCAAATAGATGGTTAATTCGAAAAAATGGGTATGGCTTGTAATGTGGCTGCCAAAGAAACAAAATTACAGGCTCAAAGGGGTTAACTACGATACATAACAATTAGGCGGGTAAGATATACATATCTGGCTCAATAAATAAACGCCTATATTACTTCCAAGACTGAATAAAACTACTATTTTGCTTTGCAAACACACGGGGGCAAGTTCTAAACATCAAATGCAATGCACTGAATAACACCCAAAACTCACACACACATGGCATATAACTCACTCAGGATTGGATTCATCAAGGAAGTCTAGTCAAAGCAGTTAAGAAAATTTAAGATCATACAATTTACGGTACTTATACAAGAGCTAAAAACTGAGCCTAAGCGTCACAACCAAAGTAGTCACTATTCTCAAAGTGTAACGACCCGACCGATCATTTAAAATACCAGCACTCCGTTCAACAGTCGAAGGCCATGAACAGCTTCATTTCGGGTATTATGACTTGTCCGCATGGTCGGAACTTAAATTCAGAAAGATCGGAGTTAAAATTAAGTGAAAATTCTCATTTCAGAAGCTTAAACTTGAAAGAATGAACTAGGATTGGAATTTTGAGTAAATGACCTCGGAATCAGGATATGAAGGTTCCAACAGGTTTGTATGATGATTTCGGACTTGGGCGTTTGCTCGGATTGGGTTTTGGATAACCCGGGAGCGTTTTGGCGCCTATTGTGGAAGTTAACATTTTTGAAGAAATTTCATAAGTTTGGTTTGAAGTGCCTTTCGGTGTTATCAATTTTCGTTTGGAATTCTGAGACTGGGAGTAGCTCCGTATGGTGATTCTGGAGTTGGGAGTGCGATCGAAAGTGAATTCGGAGGTCCGTAGGTCATTTTGAAGCCATTTGGCTAAAGATAGAAATTTGAAGGTTTTTGAAAAGTTTGACAGGAGGTTGACTTTTTGATATCGGAGTTCGAATCCAATTCCAAAAGTTGGAATAGGTCCGTAATGTCAAATATGAGTTGTGCACAAAATTTGAGGCCAATCGGACGTGATTTGATAGGTCTAAACATCGAAAATAGAAATTGGAAATTTCAAAGTTCATAAAGCTTGAATTGAGGTGTAATTCACGATTTCGGCGTTGTTTGATATGATTTGAGGCCTCGAGAAAGTCCGTAATGTGTTTTGGGATTGGTAGGTAGGTTTGGTTGAGGTCCCAGGGGCCTCACGTGGATTTCGGATGGTTAACGGATCAAAATTGGAGTTTGAAGGGAGCTGAAGCATCTGGCTGCTGGTATTTTCGCTTCTGCGGTTGGTTGACCACGGAAGCAGAACCGCAGAAGCGAACGGGTGGACGCAAAAGCGGCTTTTGGACTAATACTTGAGGACTGCAGATGCGGTCAAGGTTCCGCATACACGGGACCGCATCTGCGGAAGAATGGTCGCAGAAGCGGGAAGGAGCCGCAGAAGCGGCTTTTGGACCGCTTAAGCAGAACCACGGATGTGGTTTGGTTTTCGCTGAAGCGGAAATTTGGCTGGAGCTTAGGAACCGCAGAAGCGGATTATTTTCCCCAAAAGCGGGATCACGGAAGCGGGATTTTTTCGCATAAGCGGAAATCCCTGGAGGCAGACTGTCATTTTAAAGTCGAGGATTGGCCATTTCTATCATTTTTCTTCATGGCATTTGGCCATTTTTGGAGGGTTCAAGAGAGGTTGTTCATCAACCATGCTAAGGTAAGTTTTTCCCACCCATTATGAGCTAAATATATCAATTATATACGGATTTAAGCATGGAGATTAGAGTAAAAAATTGGGGTTTTGGTTGAAGACCTAGAAAATTATATTCTTGGAATTTAGCCACGAATTTGAGCATGGAATTAGGAGTATATCATATATTTGAGTCCGTAAGGTCATGGGTAAATTTTTTTGGAAAAATTTCGGATTCCGGGCATGTGGGCCTTAGGGCATTTTGGTTATTTCACCAAACGGAGTTGGGAAATTGTATAATTCGAATTGTTAGCAAGTATTTGAGTATATTCTCATTAGGTTGCCGTTATTTGGCTAGTTTTGGAGCTCTGCGCGTTGGTTCAAGTCTTCGGAGGAATGTAGATTGTCGGTTGCGGATCTTCGGAGTGAGGTANTAGCTACTATCATGCTATTGTCCGGGTAGTCTAGGACCCAAAGAGCATGTCATACATGGATTATAGTGAACCCATTTACGGTTTGAACTGCCTAAATCACATTAAATTAGGAAATGAATTTCAAAGGGATTAAGCTTCAGTTCTTAAAATTGTTAAAGGAGAATTGGTTTTATTTGAATAAATATTCCCCGATAAGTTCTTATTTGACTGATTGAGCATGTACTTTATATGTGCCTGCGTCGCATGGATGATTAGCGAGTAGGATATGTGTTTAATTATGGAACGGGCCGAACGCCTCGGTGATAGTAGATGCATCTATGGTTCGTGCCGCTCGACCCTCGGCAGTGCACAATTTACATTCTGTTGGAGCGGGCCGTCGACCTCGACATGATTTGTGTATGTTTATATGTTACTTGGAAATTTGTAAATGTGGAAATGGCCCGATGTGGCTGGACATAAATTGATAATATAATAAAGAACAGACCTTAGAAACCCTTGATTTATTATTGAAGGTGTTCACCTGTTTGCTGGCTTCACAATCAGAACTTTTATACAAATCCATGATTATTCTCGCACTTATAGAATATTGCTAATTAACCTCTAGTGAGTGTCGGAGTTGTCGTCTCTACCCCTTCGGGATTAGGCGGGATACTCACTGAGTACACGTTTATTACATACTCATACTAACTTTTGTGCATTTTTGTTGCACAGGAATATACATATCTCTAGCAGCCTATTAGGCGTAGCAGCATGGATGACGCTGGACTAGGTTAGCTGCATCATTTGAGGCGACCGCAGCTAGGGTAGTCCTTTCCAGTGCACTGTATTTATTTTCCGTTCACTGTATTCCAGACGGATGTTGTATTTTATTTCTCTTATCAGTAGTTGTTCTGTACTTGTGACACCGGATTTCTGGGATGATTTTTAACGGATTTGTTCTAATCATTATTATTTAAATTTGAATTCAAGATGTGAACTTTTATTTATAAAAATTGAAGGAAAAACCTTAGATTTTCAAAAGTCTTAAAAGAAGAGTTAATTGATGAGTTAGTTGGCTGGCCTGACAGAGGTGTCCGACGCCACCACGACCGTTAGTGGATTTTGGATCGTGACACAAGGCATAATAAAGTCAAGAGATATTGCTTCAATTCAAAACACAACAATGGCTCATATTCCTAAAAAAAACTAACTACACCCGGTTCAAATAAAACCCTTGGAAAAGAACCGCAGTACAAAGAAAAACCAAGGGGGAATTGCTACACTACCTAACAAAACAAAATCTTTAAATTTTATTTTTTCTTTGGACATAAATCCCTCTAGAAAATTGTCTAATAGATCCATTGTAGGGAAAAGTCCAATCTTTTCTATTTTAAAAAAAATTATTCAATTAAACTAACACAACTAAAATTGTATAGAAAGTCACCCAGACAATCTACTCATCCCATACTTAAAAATGTGCATTGTCCTCAATTCTTACCATAACTAATAAAAGGGTAAAAGAGACTCCCTGGTAGGCCAAAGGCCCTCACACTTAGTTCCAACCACTTGGTTTGCTGTTGAATCCTTCTAATACCTTTGCTTTCCATGCTTCTTAGAAAATAAAAAACTAACACTACAAAAGTAATACAATTAAAATAAATAAATAAAAGAAAGCAATAAAGCTGGGTTGCCTCTCAACAAGCGCTTGATTTAACGTCGCGGCACAATGCGAATCACTTTTTGCCTCCACCTTGAGCTTATGAATTGAGCCTCCCAATTTGGCATCAAGTTTTCGTCTATGTTCCAGGAATGTAGGAATAAATCTAATTGGCCCAAGCCACCATTGTACTATTCTACACTTATTGACTTTTAGATGAAGTATGTAGTCCTTTTCTTTCTGGCAAGAAAAATTTCAGAATGTAGGAACCTTGTTCCTCATTCCTTGACTTCTCAATCGGCTCGAATGACTCTATTTTCATATCGTCATCCAAGAACAATGTAGAAGAATGTTCGGAGCGAGGATTATTGCGATCACACACATGAACTTCAGGACTTTCAACTTCCTCAACATCAACGATACTAGAGTTAATAAAATTTGTATCCTCGATGTCCTTGGCTGACTCTAGTCTCACTTCTTCAACATTGACATCCTCAAATTGTCGTTGGCTAGATTGTTGATTTTCTCCTCTGACCTCCCCAATTAACACCTCAAATTCATGCTCTTCTTGGCTACTATCATTAATATTGGCTTGTTGATCTTTAATAGCTCCAACCACTTGACTCAATTGAGCCTCCAACTTGCGAATAGTTGACTCTTGACTTTCTATCTACCATTATTTTTCATGATTTTCTTTCAGAAGGCACTTTAACATATCCTTGATCTCCTTCAGGTCTGCATCCCCAAGTTCTTTGTTCTTGCTAACTTCCCAAGAAAAGGTAGAACCTTCATAGTAAGGGGTTGGAGGAAGATAATAAATATAAGCACAACCATAAAAGAGATCATTTTTACCACCACACACATCACACATATTCCACAAATTGAGTTTGTGCACATAATTTGGTCTCAGGAACGTTTTTGAAAATTTTGCCACGGGTGGTTTCCTTCACAAAATGTATGGAGACCAATAGTAGAATTATCTGCACCTAAATTCTCATAATTCCAAGATGTCATGTTTCTCAAATCAATAGTTATAAAAAAAAAAGTTCAAACTCGAAACCTAGCAATATATATAGCTACAACTACATCGTTAGTTCCCCGTAAGCGGCGCCAAAATTTGATCACGCCCAACTCTAGCCTTAAAAAGGATAAGCGGTCACTGCAAATATAATCCGGTCTAAAAGTCCGGAGTCGAATCCCATAGAGAATTAAGGCTTAGCTGTATTTGTTTAATATCACTAAGAAGACAAAATTGAACAATTTTCTAAATTATAAAGATTGAGATTTATATTTCTAACTAATTAACTAGGAAATACTACAAAGCGGTAAAATTATCAACTAACGAGACAAAGGGTTGGAGACTAAATTAAAGAGGTCTAGAGCTATGATTTTCCCTATTGTCAGAATCCTTCTAGCTATGTTATGTACAATTTTTCCAATGTATTCTCTACTGATCGATAGCACTTTAGGTCCCGTAATTCTCTCTCGAGCAACCACAAAAATTTACTAGATATATTTTCTCGAACTACGCTAATTGGCTTTATCTAACCACTCATTATGACCACTTCAAAGCTTTGTTATTTCTAAACCTGCCTTTAAACTAACTGTATTGATTTCTCACATACATTAGGAGTGACGTTGTTCAACAATGACCCAAATATGTACTCTCTCTCGAATAGCACATAATAAATAGGCACAATCAATCGATGGACATTCAATCAACAATAATAAACACGTAGTTGAACAAGTAGAGAAATCTAATGGCTTAATTATATAAAAACATAACAAGAATTTATCCTACAAAAAGTTCCATCAAAACCCTAGATAACAAATTAGCTATTCATAATAATATCTAAAACTACAATACTAAAAGTCATAATCAATAATGAAAAAGATAAGAAGAGGAAGGAAATACTCGTAGAAGAATTTTCTACCTTGCTCATATTGTGTCTCTGCCTCCTTAGGTTGAATTTGTGTCAAAAATTAGTCTCATCTGCCTCCTTAGGTCTAAATTATGTCAAAAGTGTGTCCAACCTCTTAAAATACCGTTTTTCCATGTATATATACCAAGAAGGGTCGGGCCCAAACAATTATACCTTCTCCTATGCTAAAAAGGACAATTTTTCTAGGTCTGGACGCCGTGGCCGCGGTCCGGGCGTGGCACGGGCGAGGTACATTGCAAGGCTACTGTTTCAGTCCGCATCAGGTCAGCGATCGCAGATTCGACCAAGATTGTCACCCTATTCCGTTTGGAAATTTGAAAAATGTAAAACATGAATGTTGTAACTCGTTGAGTTAGCTTGCCAACCATATATTGTGGAGCCTAAATGGTGTTCTGAGAGAAAAGTTATGTGCATTTTACTAGACAATGCACAATATACCTACTCAATTCTTTGTTTTGTTGTTCTATCATCTGTTGATCCTCGAATACAATCCCGGCTTAATTCCTTGGGCTTTTTCTCAGACTTCAAAGCTATAAATCCCTTGAATTCATTCCATAACATCTATATAGCTCGGAATCACTCCTACAAGGCATAAAACACACCGTTAGTGCAAAACACTAGTGATTAAAGCTCAAACTCAATTAAAGTGCAGTAAATTTGAGTGTAATAAGCGACTAAAATACGTAGTTATAGCCTATCATCAATACCCCATACTTAAACTATTGCTCGTCCTCGAGCAATCAAACTACACTTTTTTTTATAGACACGACCTTTTTAAATAATTCTCCTAACTCATCACACCAAGAGTGTTTAAAATAGACTAAGTACAAAAGTGTAACATCTTGACCTCAAGATTTGACTCACAAGTATCACGCATTATTCACAACTCACCTATTTACTCTAAAATAGAGGTTATTGACATTACCTTTCCTTCATGAATCAAGTGCCCTAACACAACAAAAGAGAGTAGTTCCACACAATAAAGTTTAAGAACACTTAGGAACTCAAGATAGAAAGAATTCACTCACTCTTAGAAATAACATTCATATGCCACAAAAAAATGCACCATAAGCTTGTCCGTAGTGTACTATCCACTAATCGAGATCATTCAATCTAGGATCAATTAGGACTTTATTTGGTTGTAATGTAGGCTACAGGACGGGTAGGATACATTTAGATATAAGAGTGACTACACCTCCCTATACACTTTAATACATATACTTTAACATTCAAACCACATACTTATGTCAAACAAAAAATCCACCTTCATATCAATGTATATTACCCCATTTTTCTTTAAGCACACTTACATCAAGAGCCACCACTTATCAAGGAATTTTTTTTCCATAGAAATCCAACTATTTTTTTCAATTCAAGTGGCTCTTACTTTTTCAAAACAGTGCATATTTCTCCTTATTTAATTAGTTCCACTCAAAAGCCTAACCAACCACCCCATATTTTAACCTTTACAAAGTTCATAAACAATTCAAGTGACCATAAGAGGTTACGATGGTTCAAGTAGATGGTTAATTCAAAAAAATGGGTAAGGCTTGTAATATGGTTGCCAAAGAAACAGGATTATAGGATCAGATTGACTACGATTTATAACAATTAGGCGGGCAAAATATACATATCTGGCTTAACAAAGAAACTCCTATATCACTACCAAGACTAAATAAAACTACTATTTCGCTTTGCAAACATACGGGGCTAAGTTCTAGGCATCAAATGCAATGCACTGAATAACACCCAAACCTCACACAGACATGGCACATACTCACTCAGGATTGGATTCATCAAGACACTCTAGTCAAAGCAGTTAAGCAAATTTAAGATCATACAATTTAAGGTACTTATACAAGAGCTAAAAACTGAGCCTAAGCATCACAACCAAAGTAGTCACTATTCTCAAGGCATAACAAAGTCAAGAGATACTGCTTCAATTCAAAACACAACCTAATGGCTCATATTCCTTAAAAAACTAACTACACCCGGTTCAAATAAAATCCTTGGAAAAGAACCGCGACATAAAGAAAAACCAAGGGGGAATTTCTACACTACCTAACAAAAGAAAATATTTTAATTTTATTTTTTCTTTACACTTAAATCCCTCGAGAAAATTGTTTAATAGATCCATCGTAGGGAAAAGTCCAATTTTTTCTATTTTAAAAAAAATTATTCAATAAAACTAACACAACTAAAATAGTATAGAAAGTCACCCGGACAATCTCCTCACCCCACACTTAAAATTGCGCATTGTCCTCAATGCACACCATAACTAATAAAAGGATAAAAGAGACTCCCTGATAGGCCAAAGGCCGAAGCACTAATAGCTCATGGGGTACTTAGACTTCTCCCAAGCTTGGTCCTTCGTGCGGGTACCTTATACTTAGTTCCAACCATTTGGTTTGCTGTTGCATCCTTCCAATACCTTTTCTTTCTATGTTCCTAGAAAATAAAAAACTGACACTACAAAAATAATATAATTAAAAAAAATAAATAAAAGAAATCAATAAAGCTGGGTTGCCTCCCAACAAGCGCTTGATTTAACGTCGCGGCACGACGCGAAACATTTTTTGCCTCCACCTCGAGCTTATGAATTGAACCTCCAATTTGGCATCAAGATTTTGTCTATGCTCTAGAGAAAGAGTAATAAATCTAATTGGCCCAAGCAACCATTGTACTATTCTACACTTCTTGACTTTTAGATGAGGTATGTAGTCCTTTCGTTCTGCCAAGAAAAATTCCAGAATGTAGGCACCTTGTTCCTCATTCCTTGACTTCATAATCGGCTCGGATGACTCTATTTCCATATCTTCATCCAAGCACAATGTAGAAAATGTTTGGAGTGAGGACTAATGCGCTCACACACATGTACTTCAGGACTTTCAGCATCCTCAACATCAATGATACTAGAGTCAATAAAATTTGTAACCTCGATGTCCTTGGCTTACTCTAGTCTCACTTCTTCAACATTGACATCCTCAAATTGTAGTTGGCTAGGTTGTTGATGTTCTCCTCTGACCTCCCCAATTAACACCTCAAATTCATGCTCTTCTTGGCTACTATCATTAATATTTGGCATGTTGAGCTTTAAAAGCTCCAACCACTTGACTCAATTAAGCCTCCAATTTGCGAACCATTGCCTCTTGCCTTTCTATCTGCAATTATTTTTCATTATTTTGTTTCATAAGGCACTTAAACATATCCTTGATCTCCTTCAGGTATGCATCCCCAGGTTCTTTATTCCTGCTAACTTCACAAGAAAAGGTAGAACTATCATAGTAAGGGGTTAGGGGAAGATAAAAAATATAAGCACAACCCTAAAAGTGACCATTTTTACCACCACACCCATTTCACACATTCCACAAATAAGATTAAGTTGGTGCACATAACTCGCTCTCTAGAACATTTTGAAAATTTTTCCACGGGTAGTTTCTTTCACAAAATGTATGGAGATCAACATTAGAATTATCTGCACCTAAATTCTCATAATTCCAAGATATCATGTTTCTCAAATCAATAGTTATAAAAAAAATAAAAAAAACAAAACAAAAGAAAACAAAATAAAAGTTCAAACTCGAAACCTAGCAATATATATAGCTACAACTACAACATTAGTTCCCTGGCAGTGATGCCAAAATTTGATCACACCCAACTTTAGCCCTAAAAAGGATAAGCGGTCGCTGCAAATTTAATCCGGTCTAAAAGTCCGGTCGAATCTCACAGAGAACTAAGGCTTAGCTGTATCTGTTTAATAACACTAAGAAGATAAGATTGAACAATTTTCTAAATTATAAAAAATGAGATTTATATTTCTAACTAATTAACTAGGAAATACTACAAAGTGGTAAAATTATCAACTAACAAGACAAAGGGTTGGAGACTAAATTAAGGAGGTCTAGAGTTATGATTTTCCCAATTGTCGGAATCCTTCTAGCTATGTTCCCTAAAATTTTTTCAATGTATTCTCTACTGATCGTAAGCACTTTAGGTGTTGTAATTCTCTCTCGAGCAACCACAACAATTTATTTGACATATTTTCTCGAACTATGCTAGTTGGCTTTATCTAACCGCTCATTATGACCTCGTCAAGGCTTTGCTATTTCTAAACCTGCCTTTAAACTCGGTGTATTGATTTCTCACATACATTAGGAGTGACATTGTTCAACAACGACCCAAATATGCACTCTCTCTCGAGCAGCACATAATAGATAGGGACAATCAATCGATGGACATTCAATCAACAATAATAAACACGTAGTTAAACAAGTAGAGAAACCTAACGACTCAATTATATAAAAATATAACAAGAATTTATCCTACAAAAGGTTCCATCAAAACCCTTGATAACAAATTAGCTATTCATAATAGTATGTAAAACTACAATATTAAAAGTCATAATCAACAATGAAATAATAGGAAGGGGAAGGAAATACTAGTAGAAGAATTCTCCGCCTTGCTCCTATTGTGTCTCTGCCTCCTTATGTCGAATTTGTGTCAAAAATTTGTCTCCTCTGCCTCCTTAGGTCTAAATTATGTCAAAAGTGTGTCCAACCTCTTAAAATACCATTTTTCCATGTGTATATACAAAGTAGGGCCGGGCCCAAATAATTATACCTTCTCCTACACGAAAAAGGATAATTTTTTCAGGTTTGGACGCCATGGCCACGGTCCGGGCGTGGTACATTGAAAGGCTACTATTTCAGTCCGCGTCAGGTTCACGGTTGCAGTTTCGACCAATATTTTCACCATGTTCTATTTTTGATATTAAAAAACGTAAAACATAAAAGTTGTAACCCATTGAGTTAACTTTCCAACCATATATTGTGGAGCCTAAATGGAGTTCTAAGAGAAACGTTATGTGCATTTTACTAGGTAGTGTGCAATAGGCCTACTCAATTCTTCGTTTTGTTGCTTTATCTTCTGTTGATCCCCGAATACGATCCCGACTTAATTCCTTGGGATTTTACTCACACTTCAAAGCTCTAAATCACTGAATTCATTCCATAACATCTATATCGCTCGGAATCACTCCTACAAGGCATAAAACACATCGTTAGTGCAAACCACTAGCGATTAAAGCTCAAACTCAATTAAAGTGTAGTAAATTTCAGTGTAATAAGCAATTAAAATACGTATTATAGCCTATCATCACTTACCAGGTTGGGTACTCAACCACCTTGAGAACTTTGGCTTTGATCTGCTTAGTAACTTCCTCTTTGATTTTCAAGCTCATATCTGGTTTGAACTTTTTGAGTTTCTGCTTTACTAGCGGACACATGGGATTAGTAGGAAACTTATGAGCCACTACAGACGTGCTTAAAATAGTCATGTCATCATACGACCATGCGAAAATGTCCTCATATTCCTTTAAGAAATGAATGTACTCATCTTTCTCTGTCGGCGATAAGTGAATGCTAATGCGAGTCTCCTTGACGTCTCGGCGTCCCCCAAATTTACTGCTTCGGTTTCATCCAGGTTGAACTTAGGCTTATTCTCAAAATTTTCAACCTCCATGACAACTTCCTCGGGTATTTCATCTTCTTCATCAGAATCACTACCCTCATATTGTGTTGCCTCATTACATGTCACAATCATCGGTTTATCAGGAAAAGTTATAATAAAGCTATAGAAATAAAAAGTGTAGAAAATAATAATAAATAATAAAGAGCAATGCATTTGATTAAAACTCAAAGACATCCAAACAAGTACGGCTCGATGAATCGAGCATTTATTTTAAAACAAGTAAGTCCTTAAAACAAAATTACTGAAAATCTTAAATTCCTAGAATGGCTATAGGAATAAAATCTGCCAAGCTACCCAGGGACTCGGCGGGCTCGGGATGGTGTGGCAGTCCAGTTCTTGAGAACAACTCGTTTCTCCACAGTCTGAATGGTGAGACATTCTTCCTCCTCCTCCTCCTAAACTATTGCACAGTATTGTATCATTTACTCTAACTTTTTCTTTGCTTTAGAGTCACTTGGAAGAGGAGGATGTGGAGGACCTTTGGGTATGGTGATGATGCCAGTATGTGTGAACCAACCTTTTTGGTGAATAGGAATAATCAAAAAGAAAGAAAGAAAAACAAAAGCCAAGTCAATAACGATTCTGAAATGTTTGGCAGTATTTAAATACATATTGCGGGAATATAAATTCGTGTCCTAATTTGGGATCCTCATTGTATCCGAGGTAGGCCTAGGACAAGTAGATTTGGAGAAATTCAGTACCAATAATTGCCTTATTTCATTAATGTAAAAATAAACGACTCAAAACGACACTAAATAATGTTACTAATGACACTTGCCCTTATTACATTTAAAAGAAAAGTGAGTAAATCTAATCTGCTTGGTCCCATAAGTATCCTCTCTAAACCGGATGCTAATGTCGATTAATTCTCCTAGCTCGCACAGATTCAGTAGTAAGAAACTTTGTGCCTCATTTTTCTGTAAAACAAAATGTGCTTAGGCCTTTCCCCCTTCAGGTTCGTCTATTTATACAACAATGATTAGCGTATTGACACTTATTTCTCCAAAATTAATGCATCACAATCATGGTTGCGTCCGTTGAGATTATAGAAAACCCGATGAAATTTTGGACGAGGCTTGTCTTAAAGGGTTATTATGCGGACAACATATTAACCTGGATAGGTTTGACTATGAGGCATGTATAATTAATTAGAGTAAAGATGTTATAGAGGTCTAGACTGGGACCCTCAAGCGGACAACTTGAGGGGGGAAAGGCACGAAACCGTCGAACACACCGCTGATCGACTAGTTTTACCGCAAATACGTCTTTCTGAATTTAAAGGGTGATATATGTCGTGCCCCCTTTTTCTCGCGAAATTAGGTTTATGATATTTTGGTATGGGACAACTCGTTCCTTTTGGGAAAAGGGTTTGTATTTTTTGAAGAGTCTCCACCTAACGATTTAAGGTGTGTTAGGGCACCTATAAGGTTCATCTATAATTAAGTTTGGTAACCAGATACATGGTAAGGGCTTGAAATTATCCTAAGGGGAAGATGTTAGGCACCCCTCAGGATCCACTAGTGTGGTTCCCGGCCAAACAATTTTTGTGAATTTGTACAATTAGCAAACAAACAAGTATGGCTCAAATAATAGGGGATTTAAGTTAAAATACACAAGTGTTTGAAAAACAATTAGTGAAAATAGAGATTTTGAAAAAAATTACAATCTAAGCATATTCGTGAATGAAAGAGGGGTGTCCTAGGTTTGTTTATAATATGGATCACATTAATGAAATACCCGGTATGACACTCCTCAAAGAGGGGCTACACGTGGTATTAAATCACCGGTTATCATATCCATATCTACCCTTTCCTGCCCCGTAAATGTAATTAAAGCGAGGTTGGTCTCAACCCCTATTGCATGCTATTACCCGCCCATCTCTATCAGTCCCGGAGGAATTTAGGACTCCTATCCTATGGGGGGGGG